>VZTQ01005946.1:0-20889 GCA_013400755.1 Pelecanoides urinatrix
CTGCTGTAACATCCACTAGCTCCATCAGTACTCTGGTGTGGTGGTGCATCATACCCCCCTTTTTCTTCCCTAGGCCACTTGTTGATCTCAGAAATTTCCATGAAACCTCGGCCTTGGTGTATTGAAGTCTGGCAGTTGAGTGCTCCTTGACTGTATCAGAAACTCTGCATANATAATAGAGTGAACCTTGCCATCGACTTCTGTTATGTCGCACCTTTATAAATCTCTATTAAAATAACTTTCTGCTAATTTCTTTGATGGTGATTCTTTAAGCGGCCTCTAAACCACTCATTCGTGACATCTGGGATGAACCCATCAGGTCCCATGGACTTGTGAACATTCAGCTGATACAGCCAGTCCCTTATAATTTCAGCGTCCACAGAAGTAAAGTAACTGTTCCTGCAGTTGTGGTCCTCAAACTCAGAGGACCGGGCAGCCCAAGGCCTATGAGTATTATTAAAGACCGAAGCAAAAAAAACATTGAATGCCTCAACACCTTTTCTTCATTCCTAATTATCAGGTGACTTTCTTCATTGAGCATTGGTCCAATGTTTTCCTTAGACCTCTTCTTCCTATTAACATACTTAAAAAAGCCTTGTTGTCTGACACAGCACTGGCCAGTTTTTAACACTTAGTTCATCTTTGGCCTTACGTGTCTTCTCTCTGAGTATGTGAACCACAGCTCTGTAATCTTCCTGCGAAGCCTTACTTTGCTTCCAGAGATCATACAATTTCTTTTTCCTCTTGAGCTCCATGAGGAGTTTGTGTTCAGTCAAATTTGTCTTCTGACCCACTTGCTTGACTTTCAGTATCATGGGATTGCCTGCTCCTTTGCTTTTAAGAGACGGTTCTTAAAAACTGACCATCTCATCGACTCATCGACTCCTAAGGCCTCAAAGGCAGATTGCCAGGGAGCTAAGTAGCTCCCTGAGTAGCTTAAGGTTTGCTCTCTTTAAATCCAAGGTAGCAACTCTGCTGACCTTTTTTCTCATTACAACAAAATTTTTAAACTCAACCATTTCATCATCACTGTAGTCAAGACAGCCACCTGCCATCCTATCTCCCACGAGTCCTTCTCTATTTACAAATAACAAGTCTAGGAGGGCATCTTTCCTAGTTGACTCACTGAGTACTTATGACAAGAACTTATGTCTTACAAACTTCAAGAATTTCCCAGACTTGCTTGCCACAGCAGTATGGTATCTCATCTCCCATAAGGACAAGGGCTACTGAGGCTACCGATCCAGAGATTTCTCCTAATTCCCTGTAGAATAACTCATCAGTGCTGTCATCCTGGCTGGGCAATTGGTAGTAGACACCCACTACAACGTCTGTTTTGTTTTACTCCCCCTAATCCTCGCCCAGAGGCTCTCAACGACATCATCCCTAATTGTAAGGGCTGTACAATCAAACATCTCCCTTACACACAGTGCAACTCCTCCACCTTGCCTGCCCTGCCTATTTTGTAACAATAACCAACTGTATGAAAGTGCTCTACTATATAAAAAATGAATAAGATTATATTTTTTTCTCTTTTCATATTGGGAAAATTTTTTTGTAAATCTAAAATTATTACCTCTCCACAGCTGGCTTTTTATAGTAGTAAGATTCAGTTTATTTGTACAGAAAAAGAAGTTTTTTTAAAGGAGTGTTTTCTAGCCTGATTCTCCCCTCCCCTTATGCTGGGTCCTCATAATTTTGTGTCCTTGTTCCCACAAAGCAAACAGAAGAACCTTATTAGCTGCTTATTAGCTGTTTAGTAAAGTTATTTATAGATGTTTATAAACATAACATGTAAAATAATTCTATTCTGAAAATAAATATGAACTTAACTCCATGAGCAGGAAGGTCATGATTCAGTCTTACAATAAATCTTTTTTAGAGTTTCCAGTACTGTATCAAAAGTGTCATAGCAGCATGATACAAAATGCTGATTTGATATAAATGCTCTCTGCTGGTTCAACTCCTTTCAGAAATTTACAGTGGGTTATCATTGTACTGTCAGGCTTTATCAGGCAAGACCAAATATTGTTTGTTCATGACTTTTTAACTTTATGCTAAATCAAGTATTGTCTGTCCTCCTACAGATGACATAAAGAGAAGAAAAATTTTATATTGTTTAAGTTCTGGCTGTTTCAACAGAAACACAGTGTGGATCAAAGATGTTTATATGATGTATGATATTTGATGTAGTGGTTCAACAGATGTAGGATTAACAATCATGAAACTAATTTGAAACAACCCCTGCTCTGTGAATCACTAAAACTATCCTCGATCTATTATGTTATATTAGCATATGTTTCTGCAGAATTGAAGTTTAATATGCAGCAATCAATGTCAAGGGCAACATAATTTCACGTAGCAACTAATCTGAGGTTGGCAATGGCCTTCTATAAAACTGCTGAATATACCAAAAAAGAAAACGTATAACAATTTCATGTTTATTTCTTCATTCCTTCATGTTTCTTGGAGAACAAAAAAACTATTCCAGTTTGTGCATGGTCAAGGAAGATGGGAAAAGATCTTTAAGGAAAATAAACAACAATTTTGTCTGAATAGAGTCTGTCACCCTAGCTAAAACAGAGAGATTTTCCAAAGAGACTTTCTCTACTTTTATAACTGTATGACTCAGTTTAAAAATTAGAAATGTTAAGATTATGATTAAAAAATAAGAAATTCTTTGATTAAATTGAAATTAAAATGAATGATGGAGAAAAATTATCATTTTATAACATCAAAGTAACTGATTTGACAGAGAGCATAGCAGTCAAAAACCCCACTGATTTTTCTACGTAGAAAATAGGCTAAAGAATTTAATATTGGATCTGAAATTCTGTTTTGTTATGATGGAAATAACATGAAAATTATTAGGAAAGAAAGAGATTACAATGGAGAGTGAACGAACCCTTATAGCTCCCTAGATGGGTAAAACTAGAGAGCACGGATGCACTGTTAGCTATAAATATGAGCTAAGATGCTGAGTGTTTTGTTAAAGAGTGTTGAAAAATTCCAAATTAAAAAAGGGGTATTGGGGGGGGGGTGGGGGGAATCAGTGGAATGCAAAAGTGTAAAGCAAGATAGATGCTATTTGTTGGTCAACAGAAGTTGTTACCAGACTTAAATTAACAGAAAACAGTCAATATTCAAAATTTCCTCCTGGCCAACTATGTATCTTTCTAATTAAAGGCAATACTAGAAATAGTATTTAATATGTTTCCTTGAAGCAGAGATGTTACTATGTCTTTGTGTACAACAGTTTGGAAATCTCTGATTTATATTGATGAACTTCTGGGAATTGAATAGAGAAATACTTTTTTATGCCATATATATTAAGTAAAGATGTCTTAGGATAGCAAAATTGGGATTTTATATAGCACTTGTTATGATGTTTCTTTTGCAGGAGAAGAAGTGGGATTTGGATTTGGGAAATAAAAATGTTTTTCTTTATTCTTGTCTAGGTGTCTGAATTCTCTCAGCTCCTTAATTCACAAGGGCTACAAATACATTTTTCTCTCAGATGGCTCTGTAGACTTATGTAGGGAGGTAGCCCCAGTAGGCAAGGTCTTGTCAGTATCCATGCTGCAGCTCCTTAGGGGCATCACAATGCATAATGCAAAATGAAAAACAGGAAACTGGAAACAGAGAACAGTTTTTAAAGTTGAATGTATCTTATGGTTTTCCATGGTAAAAATTAATTTTAATGTCTCTGAAAAATCAGAGGATGCATGTTTTTAAGTTACCAATATAGCAAGATGGTGTCATTGATACTTATATTTGATTATACAGAGAAAATGAGAAGACATGCACACACAGAGGTCATATGTAACTTTTATTCATTTTAGACAGGCAATAATACACTATATTATTTATTCCTCAGGCATGAAAAAGCCATCTATGAGATATATAGGCCAATCCACATGAATAGCAACATTTTTACATCATAACTATACCATGGTTCACTTTTGCATGAGACTGTTGCCAATAGTCCTTTTGCATGTGTAATATAACATTTGAAAATACTTAGGGGCTATTTTACTTGTGCACACAGTCTGGAAATATAATTATAATAAGCTTAAATGCAGAATATTCAAATAAGTTATACAAAGCTCCAAAATATAAACAAATTCTACAAATTCTCTTTGTTATAAAGAAAAATCTGACATCTCAGAATTTCTTGAGAGTTTAAGTGAATCTCCACAGTCACGTATTCTAGATTTGAAAGATCATGAGATCATATGCCTTAAAAGTGTACCATGTTTCTAAATACAGAAAAGTTGTTTGTCAAAGTACTGTACGTCAGTGACTTGAGGCAGCACAGGGTTATGTTTAGGGTAAATTGTGCCATTTAGAGGAGGAGGAAAGGTGTCTTAGCACAGTCACAAGAACAGAAAAGTTTATCTGTAGCCCTTCTAGATCCTAAATCAGCTAATGAAAAATTAATAGGAATTTGAAAAAGTTTATTATCTGTAGCTCTATTTTTCCAATGCATAATATACAAATAATGTTTACACAGGTTATTGAATATTTATACATATAAGTGAAGTCATTAGGAGGAAATCTCTCTCCACCACCTTCTTTCTTCTTGTCCTGGGATTTGCCAGCCTATATGGAAAGGAAACTAGTACCTTTGCTAGTTGTCTGCCTTTTCTGTTCAGTGCCAGTGAAGAAGGGCCTGTTGAATGGGATCCAAAACCACCAGCAAGCTGAAAAACAGTTGTTTATAAGCAGCCAGTGGGCCAGCTAACTGGTAAGGGCAAGTTCTGTAATCACACCCCTCTTCATTTCCTCTATATTTGGCTGATGTTTGTGAAAATTGGCTTTTATTTACTTGAAATACACAATCTGCAATCCCTCTTCTCTGAGGGGGGAAGTCCCTAGAGTTCACTGACAATATTTTTCCAAAGATAGGATATTTGTGTTGTGATAGACAGAAAGGTGTTCTTCCTGCTGTCCCTATCTGAGAAACTGGAGACCCCAGGTGAGGTTTCTGTTCAGGCTTAATAGGTTGAAAGTCAGTATCTTGGTTCCTATGTTAATTTGGATGAGGGAATTGGGAATTATTTCCTCCTTTTGAAACTATGCCATTATATACATACACACACACACACGTGTATATATAATCTATATAAAAACATGATTAACAGGGGTAAAGAGAAAGTATATAAATAAAAATACATTCTTCAGGAATACGTTGCTTTGAGTTCTGCCCAATATTTGATATCACATTTATATTTAATAACTCTACACTTCAAGATGTACCATGGAGATAAGGAATTTCTTTTGAATATGAGGAAGCTAATGAATAATTCTGATGGTGGAAATAAAAAGCAATGAAATATTGCTTGGGGAATCTAAGGATCCTTAATAAACAAGTTTAGAGAAATAAGATACTTGATAGTTTGAAAAGGTGAAAATTGTTCAGGGAAATGCATTCTGAAAGTAATGTGAGATTTTTTTGGATTGTTTCTTCCTTACTTCAGACAATAGTGATAATACGGAACTATTCTTCTACTAATGCAAAAAATTATCTTTGTTGCATCTGGGTTGCATCCAATTTAAATAGCTACATCTCCAAGTGGGTGTGGAGACAAATTTATGCTCGATGGGCTTCTTTACAATGGATATGTGCTTGTGATTAGTTTTCTAATAGAACAAATGGAAACCCTTTCAATGATAAAACATTAATTAGATGTTCTGCGTAAGAGCCATGCCAACAGAAAAGCACAGAATGCAATTTCTACAAGAAATTCTAGCTAAATTTAACAGTTAAATTTGAAATAGAAGGGTAATTATCTTTCTAGAGGCTCTTTCCAGCCTATCTGTTCTACTTCAGCATATATAATATAGGGACCTCTATTTGAGAGCAAGAAGCACCTGCCAGGCACAAGTTGCTGGATGAACATGGCATTTTTATACCTGTGCTATTTATTCTTTGATCTAAGTGAGAATGAGAACATGTGATACCTGACAGATATTTTTGTTTGCATTGAGGAAAAAAAATCTTAGCTACCTTAATACCTTTTATCTGACTTTCCAAAAAATGGTGGTGAATAAATAGAGGATTTATTTTTCTGATTCTATTTCAACAATAATAAAGAAACTTAGTATTCTTTCTTCCCTTATAATAAAATGCATATATTTAGACCCTGTTACACCAAACTCATAAAAGTACCACACAATTTATGCAAACAGTTTTGAAATAGCTCCTGTAAAATACAAGCAAAGAAATTACAAATGAGAATGAGTATAACAAAAATATGTTGAAAAATGAGGTATTTTTGAGAAAACCTATCCCTCATTAAATTTTATATAGCATATTGATAAAGAATTGGAACAATATTTGTATCATTTTAAAACTATTTTTGCAAGGATAATTTTCTTCATTATACATTTTTTATGTTAATACGCATTATATTTTTGTACCACCAGTTCTAGTTTAGATGCAAAAAGTTTAAATCCCTCAGGCAGAGAAGGATCTTCAAGCCTCTCATGTACTAGATGAATACACTAAACACAAGACAAGACTAATGTTAGAGGACCCAGGTAATCAAAGTTCTGGCTGACAAAAAACAAAGCTGTTTTACCTTCCCAAATGTGGTCTTTCTGTTATCAAGGAATCGCTCCTGTATGTTTCTCATTAAAACCAATATCTTAAGTATCCGCAATCTGTAAATGGGAAAGTGCAAGTGAGAGTAAGTTGCAGCATTTTGGTAAAATGTGAGAAAATACTATAATTTCCCTTCCCTTCCCTTTTTTTTCCACTTCTGAATATAGAGAGCATTCTAATTAGTTGTGTGTAAGACATTAATAATTTAACCTTTCTTTCTTTAACAACTAGATAAATCTAAATCTAAATAAATTTTAAAAATACCTTTTTAGGTTTTTTTAATCTCTCAGTTTTGCTGAATGGTATTTAATCTCCCTGAATTAACAAAAATCAAAGCTAATTTTAAAAGCTTTACTGAAAGGATAAACTAGATTTGATTAAGAGATAAAGAAGCCTTATATTAAATGTTTTTTCAGTTGATATTTGTGAGACCTATAAATTATGTATCACTGCTTTGAAAGTCTGTATAGAAATTCAAGTGAGAGGTCATTTCCTTGTGGACAGAAGATAGCCTTTAAACTATTTTGAAATGGGATAAAGAGAAAAAAGGATAGAAAAGGCAAGACCCAAAGGTAATTTAGGTTTATTTCACATAAAACTTGATGTGGTAAGTTTTCACAAGATTTCTTCTTTTGTTAGATATAAGAAATCCTTACTTTCAATAACTCTGATTTTTTTTTTTCTTTTCTTTTTTTTTTATCAAATTTAGGGTTTGGAGGCCCACTAACCCACAATAGGATTTTTCAGATGTTGGAAGTTAGATATCTAATATCAAAACCAAAACTAAGTACTCTGACCACTATGGTGTCAGGTATGAAGGTGATACTCCTTTACTCGTAATCTGTTGTGAAATCTAGTTATGTTAGTAGCAAAAGCCTACCAGTTTGGGTCCACCACTAAAGTGAAGGAGAGTGCTTAATTTTCAGCTCTCTTGGGATTGATTTCTTAGAATGAAGGCAGAAATATGAAAAATGTGATTCCTATAAGCATATATCAGGAGGTAAATGGTATTTATATATATTTGTGTAGCAGGGTTAAAGAGCCTAATAGTTGCCTAAAGTATAAATAAGTTTTGGAAAAATATCCCAATTCATTAACATTAGAGCAAGGAAACCAGGGAATCTACATGAAAGAATTTGTGTCTGCAAGCAGTTCTAGCATTTTAGTTTTCTTTTTAAGGAACACAGATATTCTAATGTAAAATCTCCATACCTTAAAAAGATATGATTCAATAATCTTCTGGCAAATTTCAAGTGTTAAATGATAAATCTATTTTTGATCTAAAATTTTTGTTTTCATAAATACAAACAGACAAAATAAAGCTCTACTACTTGATAGATCAGCATTTGCTATACTTCTGCTTACTCTTAATATGGTATCCATATGCTTTTAACTATATCATAATTAGTTCCAAGTTCAATAACTAAAAATATTGTTCTTCATCCACATTGACATACTTTATATGAAGGGGTAAAATCCTTAATCTCTGAAGGATCAAAGAGCAGCCCCACACTCCTATTTGTGTTCAAGCAAATTCTTGATTTTGAAGGATTTTTTATTGCTTGTTTTTAATTCCCTTGATATTTCTGTAATCAGGAATTACATAATTTGGTTTAAGAATTACTAATGATACTTTAGGAAAATATAAAATCCTTTGATTGGACTCAAATTTATGGTCAAAATTCATACTTGACTTTGTAACCCAAGTCACATTATGGCTGGAGTACAGACCCTTCCAGTGTAAAAATTGACAGTCCTGCAATTACAGCCATTTAAAAGCGACTAGCTCGTGAGAAGTCAGCTGAGGAACTAGTATCATCACAGTATTCAAAGCAATGCTACAACAGCCAAGAACAGGAGGTTTCCTTACACAGTCTCAGACTATTGCAATTTTTTTGCCATTCTATGTGGAAATGTCTTCATACCTGGACACAAATAGAGCATGCTATGCTCTATGAAAAGAGCATGTTACTTTTGAAAGCATCCTTCATCTGTTTTAAATGAACTTGGTTCCATTTGGCATCCATTTGCTGTATATTTTTCAAAATAAAAAGGAAGAACACCAACACATTGCATTCAGGCTCTGAAACACATGTAAACTGCTACTAAGCAAACTTTCACATAGCAGTTACTTTCCTTTCTGGAGAAATATCTAGTTGAGAGAGTCCTTCTGAAAACCCTTAATCATTATAAGTCTCTGCCTGAATATTGGATCATTTTTATAGTCTTGACTTGCCTTTGTACCTGTTCATACATTATTTCTCTGTCTTGTTGTTGGTACTACACTGTCTTTATTGATTTAATAATGTGTGCACCTATTTGATTCAATAACTTTGTGAGACAGTTATCCTAATTTTGCTCTATTTTAGTTAAGAACACATGCTATGATCTTCCTATGGGAAATATAAGTAAAATGAATACCCTGTGATATTTTACCATTCTGTTTTTCTGTTTGATTTCCGTTTGTGATTCAGTATTTATATTTCAGTTTGCACGAGAAATAACCAACGTTTGAAGGATTCCCCCCCCCCCCTCCCCCCCCCCCCGGATGTAGTTAAGAAACTTAAGGAAAACTGCCAAGGATAATTTTTTTCCCCCTGCCTAATGGTTGTACTGAAGCCACGAAAAAATGAAAGAATGTACAGACAAGAAACTAATAATAACAATTGTTTCTTGGAGTGCAAATGGCACAACATTGCAATCATGTCCAGTTAGGACATCTTCAGTGGAACTTTTGGATACTGTGTCAATCACTGCCTTCTATTGTAAACTCTCTTGCTTCAATCTAGCAAGAAGGTAAAAGTATTGTCAGTCCACAGTACTTCAGACTCCATGAGGAAATGTGCAGTTCTTAATAGGGTTCACAACCTCTACCCCTCAGCCTTGTTCAGTACGAGTGATACTGTTCAAACATGTGGTATGTTTACACATACAGCTTGTACCACTGGCACACTCCATTTGCTGTGTGTTATGTTTGGTTTTTTAGACTCATTTGCAAGAAACTGAACTGAACATTACAGATAGAACTACTTTGCTATGAAATATAAATCTCAGTTCTTAAAATACAGGTGAAGTAGAACCTTCTGCAGAGTTATATGTGATTTCAGCCTACTGCCAAATCTGACTGCATAGTGGTTATAAAAGGAGAATATTACAAACAGGTCACTGTGATATGCTGACCAAATGAAATGTATCATGTTGGGTGGGTTCTATTTCTCCCCAGATTATAAGGCTGAAAGCACAATGTGCTGCTCCGTTTCTACCAGTTTTATCCTGCACAGTGCTTCTTCAGGCACAGCCAGTTACATGAAGTCACTCAGAGAAAATGCTTTTCTAGAATGACTTACAAGAGAACTTCAATTTTAGTAGTGATTTTTTTCATAGACTTTGTATTTTTCAAACCTTTAAGACATAATGCACTAGTTGGTAAAGACAGTGCTGAAATGCTTCACACTGTGACTTGTTCCATTTACCATTAGCTTCCTTCCTGGTACCCCCAGCACATTCAGACATTTTCTCCCTGTCTTTGTAAAGTCCTACAGGATCATTACAAACAAATTTTAAGTCTTCACAGCTTTCACTCTCTTGTGGGAATGGTTTCACTAGGACATACTGAAGGTCCACCTAGACCATAATTCTTTCACTGCCAGCACAAACTAGTGATGTCTGGGCAATATTTAGGAGAAAGGGCTGATACACAGTGAAAGATCCATCAGTATATTCTCTCAGCATCTCAAAATCCAATTTGTATGGATTTTATGGGTAGAAGCAGCATGCTTGTGCTTATTAAGCACTGATAGGTTTTTCTTTCACAAATCTTGCTTGTCTGATAGTATGTTTGCTCTCAGATAACATGACAACTTTTGGCATGGTGCCTGTAAACTGCAAGTCTTTTGATACACACTCAAAGCTGCAAGAAGAGTAGGGGTGGATACTGAACATATCTAGGGCTTTTGGATCAGCCAGTGAAATGCTGACTTTTCAGCTGATGCTTTCCTATGGCATTAGAAGACTCTGTTTTGGAGATACTGTCTTCCAAATGAGGCTGGGTGAACCTGGTCCCGAGGCAGGTGGGGTAGAAACTCTTTGCTTGTCCAGATTCTCTAGAAAATCTCCCACATTGACGAGTTAAACATTATTCAGCTAATGTTCGGTACACAGTTAGACCCTTTAGAATGAACTGATCTCAGGTGTCATAGGGCAGCAGGTGTTTGTAATATGGCACTGTGTGCCAAAAAAGTACATGGTACTTTGCCAGGTAGAAGACTAATAGGTAGATCATTCTTATTGCCATTTTCCATATTTTCTGTAATCAATATGACTAGTAAGCAATATGGAAGTCATAGAATCAGAGAATAGAATCATAGAATAGTTTGGACTGGGAGGGACATGATTGCAATGTTTTGCCATTTGCATTCCAAGAAACAATTGTTATTATTAGTTTCTTGTCTGTACATTCTTTCATTTTTTCATGGCTTCAGTACACCCATTACCCTTTGTCCTGTCGCCACAGGCCCTGCTAAAATGTTTGTCCCCATCTTTCTTATAAAAGCCCCCTTTAAGGACTGAAAGGCTGCAATAAGATTTCCCCGAAGCCTTCTCTTCTCCAGCCTGAATAACCCCAACTCTCTCAGCCTTTCTTCAGAGAAGTGTTCCACCCCCCTGATAATTTTTGTGGCCCTCCTCTGGACCCACTCCAACAGGTCTATGTCTGTCTTGTGCTCCAGCGCTGGACACAATACTCCAGGTGGGGCCTTACGAGAGCAGAGTAGAGGGGCAGAATCACCTTCCTCGACCTGCTGGCCACGCTTCTTTGGATGCAGCCCAGGATATGGTTGGCCTTCTGGGCTGGAGTGCACATTGTTGGCATATGTCCAGCTTTTCATCCACCAGTACCTCCAAGTCCTTCTCAGCAGGGCTGCTCTCAATCCCTTCATCCCCCAGCCCGTATTGATACCAGGGGTTGCCCTGGCCCAGGTGCAGGACTTTGCACTTGGCCTTGTTGAACCTCATGAGGTTCACACAGGCCCACTTCTCGAGCTTCTCCAGGTCCCTCTGGATGGCATCCCATCCCTCCAGCGTGTCAACCACACCACTCAGCTTGGTGTCATCTGCAAACTTGCTGAGGGTGCACTCGATCCCACTGTCTATGTCACTGATGAAGATATTAAACAGTACCGGTCCCAATACAGACCCCTGCGGAACACCACTAGTCACCGATCTCCATCTGGACATTGAGCTGTTGACCACTGCCCTCTGGATGCAACTATCCAACCAACTCCTCACCCATCAGACAGTCCACCCATCAAATCCATAACTCTCCAATTTAGAGAGAAGGGTGTTGTGGGGGACCATGTCAAAGGCCTTACAGAGGTCCAGGTAGACGACATCTGTGGCTCTTCCCATGTCCACTGATGTAGTCACTCCATCACAGAAGGCCACTAAGTTGGTCAGGCAGGACTTGCCCTTGGTGAAGCCATGTTGGCTGTCTTGAAGTCCTTCCTGGCTTACAGCTAATACATAAAAGTACTGCAAATAATAGAGCAATTTTCACCTCTAGTCCATAATTTGATTTTCAGGATAATACTTTAAACATTTTACAGTCTTTTTAAACTCTTATAATCACTGTAATTATGCCTTTTATACAGTTATGTTTATTCTGTTTGCTGTGTAGGTGTAGAAAAAAACAGGATAAGTAAAAAGAAAGTAGTTGATGGACTCAGGAACTGGAGAGGTACTCAAAACTACTTTTTTTTTTTTTTTAAGCTGGGTAAATTGAATCATATATCTAATAATGGACTTTGTGAGATTTTGGGAAGGGGATTAGGACTACTTCAAAATAAGGTGGACATATATTCATGGGCACAATAACAAGGTAGTTTTAGCCACTAGAACTAAATAAAATAATAATTAAAAAAAAACTAAAAAAAGATATCTCTGCTGTTTTTTTTTGTTTTTGTTTTTGTTTTTTTTTTAAGTTCCGATCTATACTGATTTGCATACCTAAAATAAAAATCAATAATGTGACTTACGGCTTTCTGAAATGCCGTAATGCTCCAGGCCTCGGTTTTAGTGCTCAACAGTCTGGTAATGAAATGTTGAACAAAGAAAAAAGTACATGGAATATAAAATCTATTTAAAGTAGCAAATGCTTGCCACATATGGGGACAGGTATGTTTTATTCCAACTACAATTTCACTGCAAGTCCAGTAAAAAGTGAATGGAAAGGGTTTGAAATGTTTTATCAGGAGTGCACTTTCTAGAATTAATCCAATACTTCAAGGTAGGCTGAAATTGGATGAAAATTTCTTTAAACAGGAGAGGACCTGTGCTTTAAAGAGCTACTGACAGGACTGGAGAAGCCCAGATGACTGTGAGAAAAATGCCTTAGAACTGTACAGTAGAACTGAACAGAGAAAATGCCTTCCTTTAAGTTTAGGGTTTAGGAAAGTTAAAGATTCACCAAAACTGAAAGGGAAACTTTCCAGCATTCTTCTTCAGTATGTGGTGTTCAGCATTCGGACAGAGTGAAACAAGGAACTAGGAATAAGTGAGTGAAATATTGTAGGTACTTCTTCCTCTTGCAATTTTTTGCATGACTAAATCTGGACCTGTGTTTTATGGAAAGATATTTCATTTTCCAAAACCAAGCTTTTTTAAGGCAAACTCCTGTATATATGATCACAAAAGTATATATCTAACATTTATCTAATGCATATAAAGGACTTAATGAATCTTGAATTTATAAATCTTATATAGAAATTGCTTCACTATTGAACTACAAGAAAACAAACTGTAAATATATTTTGAGAATACTGATAGATTATAAAAAATGACTGAAGATAAGATTACCTTCTATTCCCAAGCCTTATTTTCTGAGGATGATTTTTTATCCCATACACTTATGAAAGACAAAATATATGGTATTGAATAAGATATAAAATTTGCCTAAGAAAACTCAGCTTTATAAGAAGAAATTTCAGGATCTTTTTTCTGTTTCTTGCAGGTCTGTAGCCGCTTATGCCCAACACCATTAAAATATCAAAATATTTAGATAATTTCTCATTACTTTATAATTGAAAGGTGGATTGTCTATTGACTTTTCAAGGCTGTAACAAAATTTCATTATGAATATTTGGAAAAGTATTAAAGTATATGAAAGTGTAGTAAAACCAAATGTTTTGAACTTTGACACTGTGTCCTTGTTTGTAGTTATCTGGGCTAATATTAACTTTGGGAAACATCATTCTGTCTTCACAATACCCACAGCAGAATGAAAAAGATTATTTGCTTTTTGGTAATTGCCCAGATAATTTATCACATGATACAACAGAATAGACTAGCTATAATTCCTTACTTGATCTTGAAGTCTGTGTAATAAAAGTTGTACACTATTTTTCTCTATCTTTCAAAAAGACACTTGCAATGAGAGAATACTTTTGAATATTTGGAAAAGTTGAGGTGTTGTCACGCTAATATTTTTGGCTTAATGTGCTCATGTTAAAAAGAAGTTTAAGATGCTCTGTGTATTACAAGGTTTTGTCTTTCACACTATGTGTCTCTTATTAGCATTTGTAAGTTTATCAGAAAGGATGAGTAGGAGATATTTTCAGTGACTTTTACTTATGTATTTCTTACACTGTACTAAAAGTTTGACCTTCTGTACAGACAGTGCTAGCTTTATTACCCAATGTATTCCCTTTTATGACAAAACATCGGAAGTAATTTGTCATCTACTATTTGATCAAAAATGTAGTTCTTATATAAAAATATATATGGCAAAGCAAAAGCCTTTCAGAAAGAATTCATGTGCATTACATTTTAATTATCATACCCAACAACAGGATTTTAACAAACAAAATTTGTCTGAACATGGATTTTCTGCTTTATTTGTAAACATGTTAACTCTTCAGAAAATCATATTATTTATTAAAAGAATAAAACCTGACAAAACATATGAAAAAAATTGTGAAATAAATTATTTAGTAGAGCTTTTTTGCATGCATTAGGAATCCTGTCTTAGGAAATGATCGAGTGTTCTATCTTCAGATCATGGGTTTCTCCATTTAAAAAACTCAAGAAATTATTCATATCTTAGGTGCAGTAACAGAAATAATAATTTTCTTACTTGAACAGGAAATTTGCCTGCTAGATATTGATTCTGTTGAGCTTGAGCTTCAAACTGAAGTTTATTTTAGCTATACATATAAATAGTCATTATTTTGTTGAAAGTTATATTGAAAACTATAAAACCCAAAATGTTATTATAAATATTGCTCCTTGATTTAGCTGGCTTATTCTGGTTTATACTCTTTAATAGCTAGTGATAACATAGCCATTGCCTATGGAAAAGTTACATAATTGTGCAGTCAAGAATCATATCAGATGTACTAATGGTGGGCAAGTGGACACAGTTCTCTTTTCCATCCAGCCACCGAATTTGTACTTTATTTGTTTCCCAAATATCTGGATATATACTTCTTTAGTCATCCAAGGGCTGTCATTCTGTTCTGCTTTACAAAACAAAATGAAACCAAAGGGCCACCATCTGGAATGTGCCTCTGTAAACCAGAACTAATGTTCACTTTTCACATGCTCACCACTGGCACCTTTCATGACTGTCACATCTAAGTGTTTGTCACAGAGCACAGAAGCAACAGTTTGAATACTTTACATGGGCTTTGTTTTTGATTACCTGCTGCTCTGAATGGTACCTGAGGAATTAGACTTCTTTATTCATTTCTCTGGTATAGTTATCAGTACCTACGTAATTTCAAACTAGACTGCCTTAGTGCCTGGCCATGCTGGGACTACAGTTGGTCATACATGCCACGGTGTTTGGAGCTTACTGTCTTCTATTTACTTCCACGTGCAACCAGTGCTTTGACTTGATGTACCAAGAGTGATTCCCAACTTTCTAGTAATGTATCTTTCCAATGATACTTGGGGAGTGTTGAGAAATATCTGTCACTCCGCTGATCGTACATCACTGTCTGAAAAATTTAACAGTGGATGTCAGAGCCTTTGTTCTGAAGAATATTTAGTCCTGGGATTTGGTTTGCTTTAAGAATATGAAGCTAAGTAATAAGAAATTGTGCCAAGCCCATTTGATTTTTGGTGTTTGGGGTTTTTTCACTTTTTTTTTTCTGTGATCTGACGATTACTACTTACAGTATTGTGGGGAAGCACAATTCTTCAGTTCTTTTTCTTCCATGAACCTTTGAAGCAGAACAGAAGTGAAGCTAGTGGTATGAATGTATGGGCAGATTGAATAGCATTTGCAATAGTGATTCCAGAGTAATAATAAAGAAACTTTATCCTCCAGTAGAATTAAAAGCAGCCACAAAAACAGTTGAAAAATTGTGTGTGTTTACTTTGCTTGGCAGTTAGTGTTCTGAATCAAGGGCTGAAGAAAGAGATAGGTAATGGGATTTATTTCCATAGAAAATACCAAGAAAGAACTGGAACTGAGAAAAAGTAAGTAGAGCCCTTTTTTATCAGGTTCTTTGTGTTCCTTACATCTGAAAAATCACTTGTGGGAGTTTCAGTGTGTCTTCGTTCAGCTTTACAAGCAGTTCCTGAGCTCAGGTTGCAGAAAACTTCAATGAAAGACGAATATTTTAAGGAAGTGATTTGACAAATAGGTGTTTGTTAGAAAGTTGCTGTTCTCAACTTCTTCTTGAAATCTACTTCAAGAACATCTTCATTAAACAGATCATTCTGGAAAAACAAGTGTTGTTCACTCCCTGAGGAAAGTACAAAAAGCATCAAATACACAACTATCATGCTTATCAAGTTTCCAATTTTTGAAAGATTACATAAATATTGGAGAAAGGTCATTGTAATTAAAGGACTGCTATTGTCAACAGCATTGTTTTCTAGAATTGAATAAATACTGTATTTTTTTTTATAGATTGCATAATTTTGTCATATTCCCAGATGCATTGTCCTGTGCTGAAGTACAGTACCATTGGTAATGGCCAAACAGTAACAGTCACACAGAAGCACAGAAACATTATGATAAAATAACATTTTAGTCAGTCTGTAGGAGACTTTTTTTTTTTTTGAGCACTTTGGGTTGTGTTATATTCATTATAATATTATTTCTTTAATTTATTCTGAATAAAAAGTAGAATGTAATTTTATTTCCTTTTAGAAACAAGGAGTTGTGATGAACTCCTTTGCATTCAAGACTGTATATGTGCTTCTTTTTAGATGAATATCCAACACTTTTTTAAATTAATGATGTCCTAAAATGTATTGACCAACATGCAATTCTCATTGAAGCCATAAGACAAGCAACATTTTACAACTGGAATTCCAAGAAAGAATGGCTTAAAATCTCTCTCTCCCTCATGTACAAAACCACCAGCTTTTCTGTACTTTTTAGAGTATCTGCAGATGGTAAACAAAAAAAAAGAAGTTTTCAGAAAAGGAGTATTTTGAAAAGCATAAAGCAGTGCAATTATAAGGCTAGAGTGGGCTTTGGAAGGTCGCTTGATTCACTCTCCTTCCCCAAAGCAAGATTAACTATACTTTTATCATTCTTGACAAATGTTTTTCTAGCTCATGGCTAAAGATACCCAGTGATGAAGGTTAAGTAACTTGCTTTAGTAACAGATTCAGGCAATTTGATATTATGAATAGTCTGATAGTGTCTAACCTGTGTATTGTGACAATCAAAGGCAGCATAGTATTTTCCTTGCAGAGAAGTATGGTTGTTATTTATTGCATGACTAAGATTTTGTACCTAAGATTTGCATATCAATACACTGTCCTTTGCTTGCCTACCTTTCTATCTCCTGTCCATATCCCTCATTTCATGTCTGGTACTCCTTCAATCTGCTTGTTCCCATCATAGTATGTTAGCAGATGGGGTTTCGGGATCTAACACTGAGTGGTGGCCCTCTGATTTCTACAAATCAGCTCTATGGTGAGCTGAATCAGTTCATTGATTCAGCTGAAAACTAATAATCTTATTCTAACTTGTTGGTGTTCGTTTTCAGCTGGAACAGTAATGACATCTCTGTTGTTGGTGCAAGAGATTGCCAAATAAAACACCAGACTGAATACTGGTTACATCTCTCTTGGAAAACTGTTCTTCAACAAAAAAAGAAAAATAAAATCTGTCAGCTCCAGTGGAAGTCCCATGTTATGCTGTTTTTTAAATAAGAAAAAAAAAGGATAATTTATCTGAAATTGACAACTTGTTTGAAAATTGATAAGCTTTCCATTAGAGATAGAGGAAATACTCACAGTTTGTTGTTTAAGAGTATTAAATACTATATCTGTAAATACCAGAAGGAGAAATCTTGTTAATAAATATTAAAAAAATAATAGTAGAACAGGAAATATTATGAAAGTGTTGAAACACAGGTCACTACAAAAATCTGTAGGTGAAACTCTAAATCTTTTCCCATTTTCTCCTTTAAATTGTTTGAACCCTGTGTTTTGTTATTTTTTTAGTTTGCTTTTTCTTTGAATCTTCTGCTTCATCACAGCTAGACTGAATATTATTAGATAATCTTGCTTGAACAGTATAGCCTCCTGAAAGCCCAAAAAACAATCATCAGACAGGAGGCATCTCAGTGCTGCGAAGAGATTCTGTAGTTCAGTTCTATTTTATTGCTTTTTGTTTGATTTTTCTTTTCTGTAAAAGGGGGGTAAGGGTTGGGATTTTTTTTTGGGGGGGTGGGGGGAGTCTTGTTTTTTTCCCCTCAGGAT
This sequence comes from Pelecanoides urinatrix, assembly GCA_013400755.1. Classification (NCBI taxonomy): domain Eukaryota; kingdom Metazoa; phylum Chordata; class Aves; order Procellariiformes; family Procellariidae; genus Pelecanoides; species Pelecanoides urinatrix. The sequence goes on from VZTQ01005946.1 coordinate 18,332, forward strand.
ATGGGAAGTATACTATAAGTAATAGAGCCTGGTATTATGTGAAGCTCTGAAACAGTTTCATTAATACCAACAATACCAGTCTCACTTTGGTGCCTGGTGAAATGACAGAGAAGATTATTCTACACGTTATTGAAAAACACTTGAAAGACAATGCAGTCATCAGTCAAAGCCAACGTGGATTCATGAAGAGAAAGTCATGCCTTACTAACTTAATGTTCTTTTATTACAAGGTTACCCACCTAATGTATGAAAGGAAGGCAGCAGATGTGGGGGTTTGGGATTTTAGCAAAGATTTTGATACTGTCTGTCATAGTATCTTTCTGGACAAAATGTCCAGCGTACAGATAGGCATGTACACAATACAGTGGTGAGCAATTGTGTCAAGAGTCGAGTTCAAAGAGTTGTAGTAAATGGAGTAACATCTGGCTGGTGGCCAGTCAATAGTGGTGTTCCCCAGAGCTCAATTTTAGGAACAGTTCTCTTCAATGTTTTTATTAATGACCTGGAGTTGAGAGTAAGCAATTTTGCCTATGATACTAAATTAGGACAAGCCATTGATTCCCCCTAGGGTAGTGAGGCCTTGCCTTACAGAGAGATCTTGATAGCTGAGAGCTCTAGGCAATTACCAACCATATGACATTTAACAAACACAAATGCTGGATTCTTCACCTGGGAGGGTGTAATCCTGGATGTACGTATAGACTGGAGAACAAGAGGTTGGAGTGCAGCCCTGCAGAAGGGGCTCTGGGGGTTTAAGCGATGGTAAGCTCAATATGAGTCAATAGTGTGCCCTGGTGGCCAAAATGGCCAACCATACCCTGGGGTGTATTAAGCACGCTATAGTTAATTGATCAAAAGAAGTGGTTGTCCTGCTATACTCAGCGTTGGTGCAGACTCACCTTGAGTACCGCCTGCAGTTTTGGGCTCCATAATATAAGAAGGATATGAAAATGTTAGAATGTGTCCAAAGGAGGGCAACAAAGATGGTGAAAGGACTAGAGGGCATGACTTATGAGGAATAGCTGAGGATACTAGGTTAGTTCCGTTTACAGAAGAGGAGACCTCATTGCTGTCTACAACTACCTGCTGAAAGGGAGCAGAGACAGAGGTGCTGATTACTTATCTCTGATGTCCTGTACCAGGACACAAGGGAATAACTTAAAGCTGCATCAGGGGAAATTCACATTGGATATCAGGAAAATGTTCTTCACTGAGAGGGTGGTCAAGCACTGGAACAAGCTCCCCAGTGAAGTGGTCATGGCCCCAAGCCTGTCGGTGTTCTAGAAGAGTTTGGACAATGCTCTTAGATATGTGGTTCAACTTTTAGGTTGCCCTGCATGGAGTCAGGAGTTGGACTCAATCCTTGTGGATCCCTTGCAACTCAGGATATTATATGATTCTATGAGAAAACTTTCAAAAGGGTGTAATTAAAGCTACTAGAACTGATTTTGGAAATGCATGTTCTTCCATTTCTGTAGTACAGGGAAAGATTTCCCTGTGTTTCATTTGTATAGAAACTTATGTGAGAAGAACTGTAGAGTGCCCTGCTAGGTCAAAACAGCAGTCCACCTAGGCCAATAATCTATCTGCAACAATGTCATTTAGAAGGGCCTATTTAGGAACATCAAATTTTTCTAGCCATTTTGTCAACTACACAGGGCTTAGTATCAATAGTGTAGATAGAATAGACAATACATTCCTACATTCTCCCTTTACTGTCTATTTACAGATCTCCTATTCAGAAATTTAATCCCTTTTGAAGCTTCTCTTCCTGCCTCCACAATCTGCTGTAACAGTAAATTTCAAAAGTTTAACACATGATGTATTAAAAATGTACATTTTTAAGAAAATACATCTATTTTAGGTAGATGTCCTACTAGGTTCAATGCACATCCTCTATTTCCAGTGCTGTGATATTTGATGAATAGCAGTTCTGCATTAACTTTACCCACTGACTTTTTGGTTTTGTAAGCCTCAGTCATACCCTCTCTCACCCTACAGAGAGTCACAGCCTTTTTATTCCCTTCTTGAAAGCTAAATTCTTCATCCCCTTATTCATTTTAGTTGCTATTTTCTCTAGTTCCACCATGTTTTTCTTAAGAGGTAAGACCAGAGCTCTACACATCAGAGACCAGGACAGATATTGGTGAACCAAATTTTTGCATAAACCTCTACCTTGTTCTCAGTCCCATTTCTGTTAATACCTGAGATTTGTTAATTTTTGGGTTACTATTATATATTAAGCTGGTGATTTCAAAGAACTGCCAGTGATGACTGGAGGCTTGCCAATGTGATGCCCATCTACAAGAAGGGCTGGAAGGAGGATCCAGGGAACTACAGGATGGTCAGCCTGACCTCGGTGCCAGGGAAGATTATGGAGCAGTTCATTTTGAGCGTGCTCACAAGCCACATCCGGGACAACCAGGGGATCAGGCCCAGCCAGCACGGGTTCATGGAAGGCAGGTCCTGCTTGACCAACCTGATCTCCTTCTATGACCAGGTGACACACCATGTTGATGAGGGAAAGGCTGTGAATGTGGTCTACCTGGACTTCAGTA
>VZTQ01005947.1:0-42181 GCA_013400755.1 Pelecanoides urinatrix
TGGTGCCATGTAAACCTCCCCATAGCCAAAGAAACCAAAATTTCACCGATGGCACCAGCTCCTAAGCCACGTGTTGATCCGATGAGGTTTCCTGTTCCCTTCAGTATTCCTCCCTGCCACTGAAGGGATGGAGGAAAACACTACCTGCACTCCCGATCCTTCCACCAGTCGCCCCAGTGCCCTGAAGTCCCTTTTGATCGCTTCGGGACTTCTCTCTGCAACCTCATCTCATTTGTTTCTAAGTGCACAAAAAATTACTAACTACTGTACTGAAAGCAAGCTGTTGAAAATGTGAAATTCACAAGATGAATACAAAGACAACACAATCTAAAGAAACTTTGAATAGTAGAAAAATGTCAACGAAAGAAAACAGGCAACTGAGGCAACTTTAATAAAGATCTGCCTGATTATTATTTAAGAATTAGTGGACGCATAACTTTTAACAGTTTCTTATAAAAAATGGAAAATTGCTTTTCATTTTATTTGTCATCAGATTTTTCCAAGAGGTAAATTTAAACAAGTTCACAAATTATTGTAAAGACTCCTTATATAATAAATATTTCTTACCACTGGGGAAACCAGCTGCCTTTAGTGACTACATATAATTATTTCCTGCTTGAGTAGCTGATTAACATAAACTTTCTCTCAAATAGCTAGAAATTAGGTTATAAAGCAATTAGTAATCAGGTCTATTATAACATTGTTGTCCCACTCAGTGAGAGGATAGTAATAGTTATTCCATTTCTTACAACTATTCTGAAAATGTACCTTTTTGAAGTAAGATAAATGTTTTGATGAACAACAAGAAAAGAACCATTCTGGCATCACGCAGAATTGCATAAATGTGACTGAGATGTTCTCAATGGAAAAAATGAAAACAGAAAACCTCATATCCTTCTGTGATTCCTACTGGGTTCTGTTGAAGCTCTGTGTCTGAAGATGGAGACTACTATACACTTGTCCCCTGAGACACCAGAAAAAGTTTTAACAACGAAAAATTCAACATTAAGTTCATCAGTTTCTCACAATACTGGAAAAAGCATAGACATTTAAATTTGATATTCATAACAGAAGACAAGTGAATTAAGTAAATATTTACGTAACTGTTAGAGAAATGACCAGTCACATAAATACATGCAGAAGATGAATTATAAAATTTTGTCAAAGCATTAACAATTAAGTGAAGGAACAATGAAATGGATGTTAAAATAACTCTGGTTTCAATAGCACAAGTATAGATCCGATTACAGTGTTAAGTTGATTGTTTCTATTACTACTTTTTAAAAAAAACCTTTTTAATATTAACTGGGTGCATTTCCATATCCATCAGCAAAGTTCATCTTGACAAATGATACAAATGCAAATATTTTGATACATAGAGAAATCATGTGTCTATGTTTCTTGGACCTGCACGGATCTGTAAACATTAAAGAGCTGACACCTGCACTTCGCTTTTGATTGCCTGTGTTCTGAAATCAGACAATATGCCTTATAAAATCATAGAACAATGTTGATTTAGTGAGGAGAGTTTATTGAGCTAAGATCACAAGGAGGCTGTTACATCTTTAAATCACACAGCTAAAACAACATTACTACTTCATAGTAGTTATTATTTCACTTCTTGGCATTAATAAAGTTTGAAATACTCATTAGGAACTGTTCATTGAGTCAGGCTTGTCTTTTATTTATGAAGTGTTTGCAAACCAATAACTTTGTTACAAATAGGATTTATCTTCATCCATCTTCCATTAATGGTAATTGTAGACATATTTTATATTATCCTATAGATTGTTAACAATCTCAGGAAAGTGAACACTTCTTTTGCTAGTCAATACTTGAAATCTGCTAATGGAACTCTGTGACAGATGACTTACCACAGGCATGGTTTCTGTACGCTGATTAGATAGAAAATTAGGATCAGTGCCTGGTGATCAATATTTCAAGAACAGGATGCAGGAAGTGTTACTATTTAAGACTTACAGAGAAAACTAAGCTTTGCAAACTGCATCATTCAGCAGTATTTCTGGCCTTCATTTACACAAACAGTATTATAGCTACTTATATGAGGTGTGATGTGTTCAAAAGGGTTTTTTTCAAGCCTATGAAAAAGCAAGACAGACGGTCCACTGACATTTGCACTATCATGATAAAATGACTTGTTTTTTCTGGGCAGTAGAGACTCCACAAATGGAAGACAAGGATATCTTTAAAAAAAAAAAAAAAAGTAGGTCTGGGTTCATTTAACTTTTATGCATTAACCTGAGAGTACACAATGAATTTTAAATCACATTGGTAGTGAACCCAGGTTCAACCTTCATTAACATTGGCTACATTCAAATGAGGGTACTGGAAAATATTCTGAGATGGACCCCTCATCCTTGTCTCAACTTCACAAAACACCAGCTCCTTTCACTCTTTTCCACGTTTTGATTTCCACAAAAAGGGACACGGTTAATGGAAAAAAAAATCCATCCTATTGAGGCATTCAATCCTTTTACCAAATTCTTTGGTTAAAGTCCCAGAAGATTGGGAAAAAAAAAAAGACTGAAAAAACCCTAGCTTGAAATCTAAACTGTATGAACTAGACATCTTGTAAAAGTTATCTTCGTTGGAAAAATAGTTATCCTTCTTAAATTAACAAATCTAGTTTCTGTTCTCTTAGCTGTGTTTATAAAAATTTATTAAAAAAAAAAAGCAAGCTTTGTAAAGCTTTTGTAATAGCTCAAGAGAAGGAACAGACTTAGCTAAAATGATTGTTTACAGTTTTATCAGTTGGTGAAGGTAACCTAGGCTGCTTTAGGTCAATTTATAACAGCCCTAAATTCTAACTCACCTTTTTACATTACAAGAAAAGCTAAGATGAGGACATGAAATTAGCACAAGAAATGTTCTGTTGGTGAGATCAGCAATCTGTTCAGCCTCATGTTCTGTCCCAACAGGGGCATGCTAGTTAGGGAAAATACTCAGGTCTTGCCAGCTTTTTTGGTTCACCCCTCTTCCACAATAATTGCATTAAAGATGTTAGAATACCAACCTATTCTTTTTGTTTATTACTTGTGGAACTGTGGACCATGATTTTGCCTTTTTCAATCTGTTGCTACTGTGCCTGCTCCCACAATAGCCTTGTAGCCACAAGTTCCAGAAGTTCACTACCTGATCTGTAAAGAAATCCTTTTACCTGCTTTAATAATAACTCTTACAAGTTTTATTGAGTGTCTGCTATCTCTAATTTGGTGCAAATTTTTTCTGTTTTCACCTTAATCACCATTTTCTTGATTTTTATAAGCCTCAATTATATAAATTCTAATAATTTAGGGACCTTTATGTAATAAAGCTTCTTCATTCCCTTAATAATTTTAATGACCCTCCACTGCAACTTTTCTGCTACATCCTTCTTACCATTCAGGCCAGAACTGAACATAGAACTCAGGACATGGGTGCCTAAAGCTTTTATAGTGCAATGAAATGACATTCCGTCTTAATCTCAAATCTTCCTGATGTGTCCTGCATCTATGTGTAAAATGTTTATTGCTGTTCCCAGGAGCTTCATGTGGATAGTGTAAACATTCTCTCTGACCTTCAAGAGAAAGTGATAGCATACAACACAGAAAGAAACAATACTTGTCACTGGAAAACTGTACAAGTATGGGAGCATGGAATAAACACTTCCAGATGTGTCTATAAAGAGAGTGTAATGGGTTTATGGATTAATGAACATACAGGAATTTTAATTTAAAGAAAACAAAAATAACAGTAACACCATCTCAAGGCAAGAATGAACTGTTAAAAGATTTATTCCTTAGAAATGTGAAGCTGTGTCATTATTAAAAATATTGATCTTTCATGGCAAACTAATAGGGTTGGACAGTTTAGAAAAAGTGTTCCTTATATAAATGGAAATTATACTGAGAATACCTTCTCATTTATTAGTATATTTACACTATTTTCAACAGTGTCATAGAAAAGAGCATGAATTCTGTCAAATAGTTTCACCACAGTCATTATTTTTTAGGAAATAGTACCAAAAAGGGCCACATCTTGAACCCAGATAGTTTCTGCTCCTGCAGTTGTTTTGCAATAGTCCTTTCAAAGCCCAGAACAGAGGGACCAAGGTGGTGTTACACAAGATGGTGAAGACCCTAATGCTAGTGTCATACTACAGCTTGTATAGGTGGCAACAGTAGCCTGGCGTTGCTGGTAGCCAAACAAAATATGAAGATATACGGATCTATTGCTGCTTACTCTGAGGGCTGTGCAGACCTTCCCTTCAGTTTTTTAGGGGAAGTGCAACTTTGCTAAATAAGTGTGATTTAAGATTTCCCTTTCAAACTTGTGCTTCAACAATAATCTGTTATAGAAAGCACTTGGTTAGGCTAAACATGGACTAGGTGGTACAGCAGAATATGAGATATGGATTTCCATGAATGTTAAACTTAAGCAGTAGTTCACATCAAGAATACAGTAGCCCATGTCCTTAAATTACAAATAACCAGGACAGCAGTAGTTACCTCTTGCATAGTATATTCGTAAAGCTCAACATACTTCATAAAACACTTCAGCTTTATTCCACCAATAATATTTCTCACTATTTAGTTTTGTCAACTATATATACTTTTTCTGACAAGAGTATGACCACTGTTCAGCAAAAATAATTTCAGTGTGTAGAATTCACAAATGGAGGATTCAGACTTATACCATGTTTAAGGAAGTGGATATAGAAAAGGGTTAGATAGTGTATTATTAGTATTTGAATTCTTAAATATCTTTTTTACAACTTTAGCAGTTCTCCAGCTGAACACACGCAGCATGCAAAGGACAGCTATTTAAAATTTTGAAGGCTAATTCAGAGCAGACTAATAACTGATGAAGTATATACTTTGAATGTGGTTTGAAAGAGTACAGCGGCTTGTGGCAAATATGGTTTATAGGATTTCTAGCAAATTTTATGAAAGGAGACCTGAGTAAGTGTTTTATTGGAGAAGCTCATTAATTTCTCCAATTTCAGCTTAGAGTACCTAAAACCAAAATTTTATGACAATGAAGGAAGATCTTGTTCAAGTGTTTAAAATCTCTTCTCAATGGCTAAATAAGCCTTACTGCATTTTAAAAAGACAGATCTAACACAGCAAATTGCTGACTCTTTCTTCAGCTTTTGTAAATTTAACCCTGGGAATCTAACCCAAGTCTAACAAGCATACCATTGGAGATCAATGTTTATCCATAACAGAAAACAATAAAAATCTGAGCACAAAATTAGTGCTTCCTTGTGAAACTGCAGGATTTATATGAATTGTAGATTATAGTCAGGAATAATGTGAAAATCCCAAATTGTAAAAATAGCAGCATGCTATACAGTATTTCTATTATTCAGGTTGGAATATAAGGACCTTACTGCTTGAATATAGGGACCTTATTGCTCTGCAGCTTTCAAACATAGCGTGACCTGCATGGGTGGATCTTTTCAAAGTATTGCTGAGCAAGCATTCATACTGAAAGTCCCTCACAAATTGCCTGTCTCTCTGCTCAAGGTCATGCTTTATTAAGACTTTGATACTAAAACAAGCTTCCCAGAAGGTTTGCAGAACCTTGACAACGCTGTCTGTCTTCCCTCTGAACTGTAACTGCATGTAGCCAGGCTGCTGCAACACCACCCTGACTCCTGACTGATTCCTTACAGAGAATTTTGTATGGTATGGATATGTTGGAAGCACTATTATTAAGCCAGGACTTGTTAAGATTGCACAATGGTCTCTTTGACATAATGGATTTTAAGAGAACTAGAATATGATATGGTCCCACATGCTCTCAGGGTTCTGCTAATTTTATTCAACAATAAGTGATGTTTTATTACTAATACATATTTTGCATCATAACACATGTCAGTATTGGACTGATTTACAATTATGCTATAAAACATGTTTACAATAAATTCACCATTTTCTTCAAAATATTCCTGGTTTTGGCTAAAGTGATTTGTCTAATTTTTGCCTGATAATAAGAACATTTGCAAGCCATAACTATTTGATTTTTTTATTTTCAAATTACTGACTTGTGTCAGACTTTCCAGCATAGGGAATAAAAGACATTCAGTGCTCTCACTTCTTAGTCATGTACAACTGATTAGCATGTTCTGATAATGTTCTGATAAGAACTTTCTATTACCACCTTGTGCAGTTCTTCTGAAATTCTGAACCTACTACTTGGTCAAGATTTGTTACAAGAACAGAAGACAGTGGCTGAACTGTTGTAAGAAACATCTTTTCGCTTTCTTATGAATGATGCCCACAAGACAGGTTGCAGTTCATGTTGGAAAGATAGAATTGGAAGAGCTGCATAACTGTGGCCTTTTTACTGTTTTGTGGAAGTCCATGGAGATCATCTTTCCCTGAATTCACACTGACAGTTTCAATAAGTTTATCTTGATAAGTTCTAAAATAATTTCTTCCTTTAGATGTGTGTTTGTGCTGGTGGTTATGTTATGTTAAGTTATGTTATGTTACTTATTTTATTTCATTTCATTTGCTTTGCTTTTTTTTTTAAGCCCTGCCTTGCTGAGCTGAACTGTTAAAAAAAAAGTTTGAAAAAGATGGAGTTATGGATAAGCTGCTCTCATACATTCTCTGCTAAGAAATGATCTGATACATTGAGATTCGAAATAGTTCTGTTTCATATTATGTTCATATCTTAAATGTCTGATTTTTTTTAACCAAGAATACCTTGCATTTTAAGAGTTGTTTATAGAACATGTGCATTATTAATGTCCCTTATCTCACATAGCTAACAGAGGAGAAAGAAGAATCTGTGCAAATGACAAAACCAACAAATTCATTTCCTATAGCCAAGTCTTGTTAATAATTAATCTTGCTGAATCCCTAACCTATTATGGTTTAAATAAAACACAGATTTGACTCTTAATTGAGAGGGGAGAATGGCTTAGGAAGAAGTTAACAGAAACTGAAAAAAAAAAAAAAGGAAGTAATGTCTGAAATTCAGCAGTGATTCTCTTCTGGGAGGGATGGGTAGAGGAATACCCTTATGCATCATGGAAAGTGGCATTTTTAAAGAATAAAATGGAATACACTGAAGAAGGATAAATCCAATAAATTGCTGCCTATTAAAACTGGCTCCCTGACTCTCAAACCAAGAGCACATTAGGTGCCACGTCTTTTATTGACAGATAGAATGTGTGCTGAAACATGTATGATTTGATGAATATGTATTAATGATCTACTTCTAAGATTTCTAACCATCTCACAGCTGTAGACATGGCAGTAATGAGAAGGTCATCTCTCAGGCATGTAATTATTGTGGTCAGTAGATTATTGCTCAAATCAACAATATGTTGTCACAAGTGAAAGAATTAACAGGTTTATTTCAATTTCTTGTCAGTAAAGACAATGCTTTTTGTCTGTTTAAAGTAGGACAGCAAAATTTTTATAGCACAAATGTATGCGTGAGTGAGGCTGTAAGAGCATCCATTTCTGTGTTATATAAACCAGATCATTAATTTACCAGTCTCCATATTTTACCTTATGATATAGAGAATGCTGCAATATGCTGACAATTACCTGAAGAGAACATTTTCTTTAATCATCATCTAGGTGTGGCAGCAGAGAAACGTCACTGCTGCTTAACGAAGATTTAAGTAAGTAAGCACTATGCTTACAACTGCTGTTTAACTCTTATGAAGCTATAATAATAAAAACAAAGAGAAATATTTTTCCTACCTGTGATCTATTTTCAGTTACAGACCTACTAAAATTGTAGCGTGCCTATAGAAATGATACAACCTTTCAATATTGAAGAGGGAAATTCAGGGGTTGTTTTTAATTTTTCCCCTCTTTTTCACTTGGAATGCAATTCTTTCTGCTCTACAAATTCAGCATCTTTATGTACATAAACCACTCATATCAAACACAGCCTGAGAATCACTTTAGGTGACAATCTTAAGTGACTTGATGAACGTTAAGAAACTCCTGTAGGAAACATAGGAAAATTGTGGTCAGATCTAAACTGCATTGAACATCAGTCTGAAAGAGCAGATCTACATCATAAAGTCTCCCCTAAAGATACCTGCAAACTATTCAGCTGCAGTCCACCTGCAGGCAATCTAAATCAGTTATATTTTCCAGCAGCCTGACAGGAAATTCTCACACTCTAAATCTCCCTTTTTGTTGGAAAGCAATATTGCAGCTGCTTTTGAAAGTTAAACAGCTTCTGTTAGGTAAAGTAAGCTAATTTGACCTATGAGAAACGTGTAGCACTCATACTGAAAAAATTGTGTCGTCTGTAGAAAGAGCACTATTCACTACGAAATCTACTCTTCGGGGGTTACAATAATACCCCAAATAAACCCTTAGTTATGCTTGTACTCTGGGATTTGTAAGCACTTCCCAGTTTGCATCACCTGGATACAGATCTTGATCATATTCAGACCCCATGTCAAGCTGAAGCCTTAGATGGTTCTCTCTCTCTCCCATACCCTTGTTTCTGATATGTGAGCCTCGTCCCAGAGATTGGAAGTAAGTGGTGTGGCCCTGGGAGGAAGCCCTCCATGTGGTGGGTGGAGGAGCTGGCCTGCCAGCATGCCCCAAGAGCTGTGAGCAACACAACTATGAGGCAGCAAAACTCTTTGGGACCCCAGGTGTGACCATGAAACAGGCATGCTGGGTTGTCAGTGCAGTGAGGAAGCTGCTGGACTAAAAATTTCAGCTCTTTAGGTAAAGGGTCATTTCTGTGTTACAAACTTCTATTGGCTGAATAATAGTATATGACTCAAAGGGCTTTTTCCTTTTGTTCTTTCACCATTTCATCAGTTAACATTTTAGCTTTAAATTCATCAGTTCTCCCCACTGCCCTCATTTTTCCTAAAAACTTATGTTCCAGAATTTCATCACCTATAAGGTATAGCTACCTGTTTCAGTTTGGTAACATTTCACTTTCCTACTGTTACAGATGTAAATACATTATTCAGGAATACTCTTCCTATGTGACTGCATTCCAGGTCACAGTGAATCCTACTAAGCAGTGGTTAACTAATAATCTACGAAGGTCTTCATGCATTGAATTTGCCTCGAAGGGAAAAGGTTACTTATGGCTCAAGTTTAGTGAACAAAGAAAACAATAAACAAAGTATGCAGTAGAAAAACTGACAAAACTTCAATTTTTTTTTTTCAACAATCAATTTTAAAAGGATTTAGCTAAACTGCTGCAAGCTGTGTGCTTGCTATTAAATCAAACTGGCTATATCTTGTCAGTATAAGACAATTTAAGAAGAAACTTTCTGAAAGGCCTCTAAGACTGTGTTATTGATCATCTTGTGTACAAATATAGATAGAACTTCAACATCGTATATGTTGAGACTCATTAGGATTGTGGTTGGTATCCTGTCACACATGTACATACAAAGACCAAAAATGTGATCGTCATTTTAGTCTAAATCAATTACTATGAAAGGCAGTGTATGTCCAATGACAGGACTGTAGAGGGGGAGACTTGGGCAACCTATATATTTGCTCATGGTTGCTGTTTGGCCTTTTACTCTCTGCAGAAGGTTAAGACCTTTATCTTGCTAAGTGTGTATATAGTGATCACACACTGGGCATTAATTCCACTAGAACTTTGTATATATAGTATCCCAGTTTTGTTAATGGGAGTTTAGTAATTGTTATACCCTAGTATTGCACAGAACACAATATTTTTCTTTCACTATTTCATTAGTTTCGTTCTAGCTTTAAATTCGTCAATTCTCCCCACTGCCTCGATTTTTCCTAAAAACATGTTGCAGAATTCATCACATGTAAGGTATGACTGCCTGTTTCAGCCGTGTCACTCTTAAAATAAGATTGAGAATTAATTAAGGTCCATTCCAACTTTTTAATATAATTTCCTGATTCTTCTAGTAATAGTTCTTCTACCACAACTTCAACTTAAGTATCATACTCAATATACAGAAACAATGAAAATAGTTTTTAAAGTCTTTGCTACTGACTATATCTATAATGTAAAAACTCTACCACTTTGGTGCAGTTATTAGGACTTAAATTCAGTGTGTATACCATCTTTTGTAAGAACATTGCAAACATCTATGTTCTGACAGAGAATGAAGCAGCTCGTCCTTTTTTCAAGGTTTGCATCTGTGTGTGTATATGAGTGAGGGAAGAGAAAGAAACTAAGCTAGGAACATACAAATAACAAAACATCTTAGGCTTCAACCCAGAAAGGTCGTATATCTATGCTTCAATTTACAAACTGAATAATCCCACTTACTATTTATCTTGTCTACATACATAATTTTTCCCTTGAGTGACAGCTTAGTTTCTTGATATTGAAATGATACCTACATATATGCATCTGATTGAAGAATTATAAAAATAGTCTGAAATTTCACTCGCTCTTTATCGAACCTTAGCTTTACATTAACATAGATCTCTTTCTCACTCTTTCTTCGTTACAATTTTAATACATATCGTATGTCTGTTACTGAAGCATTGTAGAGAACAATGACATTGCAGCTGGCTCCCCTGTTGCTGGAGGGACCCAGCAATAATGGTATGAAGAAAAATGAAGAAATTGGTATTGCAATATTGCATCGTCAGTCTCTGGAGGTTTTTTTGTACCTCCTCCTCCACCTTCCCCAGGTGTCTAAAACTATTTTGTTGAGATAAGTCTCTACCTTGGAAAACAGCTCATTGCTACTGAAATGCAATGTGAAGTTTCCTCTGAGACTGAATCCATTTTCACCAATTAGTGGAGCTGATAAGTGAATAAAAGCATGTGGAAAAAAAAGATTGTAATTGTTCTATAGGGATGGTAGATTTTCCTTTAACAGATGATGAAAATGAAGTAGGAAAATTTAAATTTACCTTCTCATTTACATTTTACTATGCACCTTTTAAAGATTTATTAGCAAACAATAAGAAGAAATAAGTGTCAACTATTAGATTTGCGTTATACAAGTTTTTTTATTTTTTCATTCAAAACACATTGTTTTTATGAAGTAACCAGAATTTATTGCTTAGATATTCAAAACAAGTCATTAATTTGATCAGCATATTTTACTCCTGAGGTGGAGGTGGGAAGGTGTTTTTGCTAAGAGATTTTAGTATGAATCAAATAGACCTGGATCCCACTAAAGTAAAAGCAAGCAAAAACATTCGGGAAGAAGAAATCTTTACAAGGAGATAACCATATGGATATGCTACTGTCCAATCACCTCAGCAGGTCCACCATTAGTATTTTTCTATTGTTTAAGATCTTTACATCACTTTACACTATGTGCTCTTCCAAACTATACATATAAAGTGAAATTCCAGATACTTAGAATCAATGTATAACGACAATCACTGTGTGTGGCTTCACAATTTAAATTTCCCCACACCATTGTTTGAATACTTTTGAGGCTCTGGTAAAGCATTGCCTCTATTATTGCTGTGTGAAAATGATTCCACTTTCTCTGATTATACCACAAGTTATAGTGTGGTTGTTTTGTTATGCCTGGCTGAAGAAAAATAACAGAATCAGTTACAGTTGATTTCCTTTTTTCTAGTATTCTGCTATTTTCTGTGGCAAATGACCTCAAATAACTACAAGACTACTTCCTATAACAAGCAGATGTTTTTTCATCATCGATATACACCTTTTTCCTTGGATGTGTCCGTGACCACCAGATCCCTATTATTTTGTTATTATTTTATCTTATCTGCCTCTTCAATGGTTTCGCAGGTCTCCAGTGTCTGACATTATGCTTTTGCTATACAAAAAGTCCTTTGCAGACCTTTTTTGTCCATTTTTTCTACTGAACAAAATGTTCACAAATAATAACTAGACTTAATAGGAATCATTCTGCATTTTCACAGAATATAGTTCTATGCGCTTTACCTGTAGTACTTTATTTTTAACTGAAGTGTTGGATTGGGAAAGAGGATTATGTGTAAAAACCTTTATTTCCCTGGGAACTATTTAAAGTCATTCTGACTAAAACAAGTTCCATTTTACATGTTAATTATTCTATTGAGCATATCATGGCTAGCAAAACATATCCAATAACAATCACCCAGCAAGCTAGATCTTCCAGAAGGTACTCTCAGATGGAGTAAAAATAAAAATTAAGAATGAAGTTCCCTTTTCCGGATTGTCTTAAACACCTCAGTCTGGGAGTCTAAATTTTCTATGTCAGCAATACAGAATCATCTATTTGATTTGGCCTGTGCTTTTGATGTAAGCAACACGTCTTAATAGCTTTCTCACTGTTTGTTTACCTTTTACGCCAGTATAAAGCATTTCCATCTCTCTTCTTATTTTAAATGACCTTTATGTGTCCTTTTTATGAGTACAGTTTTCTGTATGTATCCATGTACATATTAGATGTACATAGTCATAAAATCAATGTGGTCTCTAGCTTCAAGATGAAGAGGAGAGAGAATAATGTGCAATCATTGCCTTCTAACTGGGAAGAGAAGGATCCATGGACAGACTGAAAATTCACTATTGGGATCATATTGTGAAAATCATCTGGTATTAACATATTGAAAGAATAATATTATATTATTTCCCAAGGCTTTTTGCCCAAGTTATGAGCAAACTGCTGAAGCTCAAAATTCCTTGGTGAAGATCTTACAGTACTTTTTTTTTTTTTTTTAAACAGGAAAAGAGGAGAAAGAAGTCAGAGTTTATTTATAGCATTTTTCAAACTCTATATTAAAACTTTATATTGAAACAATGAAACTCTATAAAATCGGTTATATAAAGCAATCCCTTTATGACCCATACCAGGTTTACTTCACTATGGTATAGCCACTGATACCTTACATACCTTACAGCCTTTTACTATCGAAACCAGTGGAACAGAATTATGACCTACATCTCACAATTATTATTCTTTTTTTTTTTCATCTTCCTTTAGTTTCAGAACAAAGAGCTCTTCCCTGAAGGAATTCACTTTGATTTGACATGTTAGCATATTTGTATGATTTATTCTGTGTGCCTTCGAAGCCAGAAAATCATCTTGTGGTGTTCTCTTGCATGATAACTTTTTTTTGTTTTTTTCTTAACATGTTGAATAATAGCATACTGGAGACTCAGAGGTACATTTAATCAAATTAGTGTTTCAACAAAAGGCTTTTTTTAAAAATTCAGAACTGTTTTACTAATAGATTTCTTCTACTAAAATGGATAGCTGCAATATATATAGATTTCAAATATAAACCAGTGGTCAATGCTATGGTATTAATTCCCCTTTTACTTTAATTCACTAACTTGTTGAATGTATGTGGACACAGCTAACAATGCAGTTCTTCTATCTGCAACTAGGAATACAGGGACAGCGTCTGGTACACTGTCTGCCTCCCCAAGGCATTAAACATCATTAAACATCAAACCTACTGTGTCAACATCTATGAAGAGCAAAAAAGACAGGTTTTCCTCAGGGAAAGTTGCTTTCAGATAAATTTCCAAAGTTTGCTTAGATTTTTAGAACAAAGCAAAGCAGAAAAAAAAAGCAACCACCTCTATGGATAACATTTGAGTATAAAATCATAATTACTAAGGAAGTGTTTTTTAATTACTGCTTTCTTTTTTCCTCCTGCTCCATCTTATAAAACTATCAATTTATATTTGTGAAGTGAAAATTAAGATCAGTTGTAAAAAACAAAGGATTCTACAATGTGATTTGATAAAATAAGAAAAGAAACAACAGAAATACGTTGGAGAAAAGAAAAAAAAAATGTGTTAAACACATTACAAAAGAAATTGTTATTATAGAAGTATGTTGCCTAAAATGAGACTGATGTGTTTGGGATTGGAACTTCATAAAGTTCCTGAATCAAATTTCAAAGTTTTCCAAACATTTCCTTCCCTGCACTTATGAAGAGAATGGTGAACAAAACCAAAGATAATACACAGATATAATTTATTTGTCTCAATAGTTTGAAAACAAACTCTTGTTGCTCTTGTTTCTCAAAATACAATGAATTTTAACCTGTTATTCCCCTGGAACCCAGAAGAAAGAACAAGCTGTAGACAATCTTACAGTAAATCTTTTTGTAGGGTCATCTCCACATCTAGCGTGGTTGGGATAATTAATGATTGTGCTGAGGTTCTTTGGAAGTTGGAAATAAATCTTTAGTACTATTAATACCCTGGATAAGGTGAAGAAGGATGAGCATCCATTGTTTGCACTCTCTGAAATACAGCAGTAGGTCCTTTCCAGTCTTCTGTTCTGTGAATACACTAGATAGCAAACATACCTCATTTTGCTGTCCTTAGACCATACAAAATGTGTGTACAATGCCACAAACTTCTCGTCAGTCTAAGATTTCTACATAACCCTATTACCATGGTGTCTGACTGTGTTATAAATCTATATCTGTTTATTCCCACAGAAACCATATGAAAAAGACAGAAACTGTTCTTCCCGGCAGTGAGGAGAAATGGACAAATGCACAGAGAGGTGTAGTGATTTGCCCAGTGTCACACAACTCCGTGATGGGTCCAGAAATTAAATCTCCAGCTGAAGAGCCTCCAGACAAAAATCCTTGCCTCATTCATTTATATAAATTGCAGAATTTGACACCTATGCATTTTAAGATGAATTTTGGATCAAAGAAGACAGACAAGAAAGGGGAAGAAGAACAGCATATCCAGAAGAGGAGAGAAAGGTTTTCAAGTATCTTTGAAGCAGGAAGCAAATGTTAAGATCGCAGAGAGATTAGAAAAGAGGAAGACTATCATCTAAAGGAGAAAAAAAAAAAGATGGAGACCTTGAGAAAATTAGATCAGGCAAGAAAGAGTAAAGAGGTTGGAGGAAAAAAGGTTCTGAACCAGCGTCAAATAAATAAATTGGAAAAACATTCTTGTCCAGTGGATTCTGTATCAGGCCAAACTAGAAAGAATAAAGTAGGCAGAAGAGAAAAGAAATTAAGGATAAAAAAAGGAGGAAAACCCCTAAAGTTAAGTTAATTTAAATTAAAATAGAATAAATGATTGAGAATTTAGGCCCAAACATCAACAACTGTCCAAAAATAATTATAATGATGTATATTATTGATTTGTGAAGAAAAACAGAGTTCAACTTAATAACGCATTTATTTTCTATTTGCATGTTGAAATACAAGCAGCTTTAAAACAGAAATTAATTAAACTGGGTCTTTACAGCATGTATATGATGTAGGAATATTATTGATAATAGAAATTAACTTTTTGTCCATGCAGAAATGTCAGATGATAAAGCCTTCCTGGAGAAAAAACAGCTATAAAAAAATAAACTGTCTTAGTAAATCTGATGGCTGTAGGGACCTGTTTTTATGCATTCTCTTGGAGCACATTTAAAAAGGAGGGATTCCAAAAAGTCACAAGAAACATTAAGCTCAAGAGCAGAATTCAGGGATTCTTAATACTCCTGTTTCTAACAGCCATCCACAGTGAATATATTTGCAACATCAATCATTTTTGTCAAACACTATTTTTTTTATTTGCATGTCAGGATGTATTTTGGATGGGGTTTTTTGTATGACAGGAATTTTTGTCATCATTTGTTCCTTTCGCTTTGTTTTTAATTTTCTTTCAAACTTTAATGTTAAGATATGAAACGTAGCAGCATTTCCTTGATGTTTGTGATGATGTGGAGCTGCTGCTACTATGAATTTGTGAGGTGATTGAAGACGTTGCATAATGTTGTATGCTTGGTGTACAGGATACAAATAATTCTCACTCAGAAGAAAAACAACTCAATCACAATAGTTCATATGAAGTAAAAGGAGGACAGCATTTCCTTAAGTGGAGGAGAGTACAACAGCCCAATATGCGAAGAAGAGCTAAATTATTTGATTCACATGAAAACATAAACTGTTCTCTTTGAGAAAAAAAGTCTTAGTCTGAGTCCTCTGATCTGAAAAATAGCAGGTGTTTTCCATTTCTATGTATCTAACTACCACTGTAGCTGGAAAAATATCGGAACTGTTGTGAGAAAACAATGTAATATTAATAGTGTTATCTGCAAATTGCTGTTTCTCCTCATTTGCCTGTAGAAATGGTAAATGCCAGGTAATTTTTTTTTTTTTTTTTTTTTTTGTGCTCTGTCACCATGTTTCACCCTCACTGGCATTTCCTTTCAGCAGGAGCCTCTCAGCCTAGCTCTTGACTTCCCGACAGCCCTCACAGTTCTCCTGACAGCCAGTGGAGCAGCAGCAGCCCTCCTTTTCCTTCCCTTCACCTCCTCTGTCCTCCCACCTGGGAGGCAGCAGGAGGATCTGGGCCATGTGTTGGCAGCTTCAGCCCAAAGGAAGAATGTCCGTGTCAGCATCTTCCCCAGGAGCACCGGCTGGAGGGTTCAGCAATGAAGATGATGGGGAAAAGCTGGTAGCCTGTATCAGCAACTTTGCTGCATTAGTCTCACCTGTTATAAAGGTGTCGGCCACCTGCACCTGTCCACATAGTTTATGTCTTCACTATCTCCGTGATACTGATGACTGGACTGGTGCATTACGCTGGTAGTCTGTGATCCACTCATCTTGAATAGCAGTCTCACACCTTCATATTTCTGCACTGAGACAGGATCCTGAGTGCTTTTATGAAAAGTTAATCCTATTGCTTCTTAGCTGTCAGAGTGGTTCCAAAGAATGTTTATCAATATGGTGACAGGCGCTTTATATATATATCAATATAAATAAATAATTAAATATATATATATATGCGCTTAGAGGTCACACACAGTCCCTCACCTAAGCCAGAATGTCATAAATGTTAAAAACCATCTGTGTTCAGATCATGGGGTCTGGAAATGACCATAGCTCTACTCTTATCTTTCTTCTTTGATCTTTTTCTCATAAGGGAAGATTCATTAGATGGATTGTCCTAAATCCTACCTGTCTCAGTTCAGTGAAATCTTGTTTATATCTTAAAGCATTTCCCCCAGCATAGTTATCTCAGTCCAAAACTGTATCTTATTGAGTTTAGCAACAAGATTTCCCTTATTCTGTTTATTCTGCCACCGATTAACAGTCAAGATTCTTTTCCATCTGTTCTGTTGAAACATATATCCAAATACTTCACAAGGGAGTGTGTTTCAGTAGAAAGTATTATGATGAAATACATATACTGGCAGACCTAAAGCTGCAAGGACTTGCAATTTTTTTTTTTTTAACATCAGGAGACTATAGGATTTAAAACAAGAACAAAAAAAGTAATGTTTCTAAATTTCTTTTAAACAAATACCTGAATAAGGTAGCCATCCGTCACACTTAATATGATCTACATGAAAACTGATTTCCTGACAACTTTAGAAATTGCCAGTCCTTATCTAACAAGTGGCACATTACTACTCATTGAAACAATACTATGCAACAGGATACAATGAAGTAAAGCTTACTGCTGCAGTAATGTACTCTTTTCAAAAGGTGTTGGCACCAGGATGCAGCATGTAAGTACTTGATAGTGAAAATTATACTTACTGGTGACAAATATCTAGAAAGTTTGATTTTTTATTTGACTGGCTTATCAAGCTCTTTGAAATTGCACTCTGTGCATAGGCAATTAAATTGGTATTTTATTCATGCAGCTGTTGGAGTGATGCTATTTTACAATTCAAATATGTAAACATTAGGCCCAGGAGTACTCCCAAGTTTTTTGTGCTGTAAGTCAGTACTGGGCATGGCCTGACTATGCAGGAAAGAGACTCCAGCACAAACCAGCCTCCTGTATTTTAGTTTCCAGAGACATCTGATCAGACATAGAACCATAAAATCATAGAATCATTAAGGTTGGAAAAGACCTCTAAGATCATCGAGTCCAACCGTCAACTCAACACCACCATGCCCACTAAACCATGTCCTTAAGCACCTCATCTACACCTCTTTTAAATACCTTCAGGGATGGTGACTCCACCACTTCCCTCGACAGCCTGTTCCAAGGCCTGACCACTCTTTCAGTAAAGACATTTTTCATAATGTCCAATCTAAACCTCCCTTGGTGCAACTTGAGGCCATTTCCTCTTGTCCTATCGCTAATTACTTGGGAGAAGAGACCAACACCCACCTTTCTACAATCTCCTTTCAGGTAGTTGTAGAGCGTGATGAGGTCTCCCCTCAGCCTCCTCTTCTCCAGGCTAAACAGTCCTAGGTTCCTCAGCCGCTCCTCATAAGACTTGTTCTCCAAGTGCATATATTTAGGATGTGACATATATTTAGGATGTGGCAAGGCACAGAATGTAATTTGTATGTAGTCATAGTGATTAATTTATGACCTGTTTAGAGTCTTGACAACATGAGAAATTTTTCTCATCAGCTGCAGTAGAAAACCTACTTCCTAGCACAGATGTTCTATAGTCACCTCAAATGCTCAGGATGAACAGCTCCCAGCAGTGCCATTGGATATTTTGCAAACCTAAGAGGTATGCAAAAACCTTTGAGTTGATATGTGAACAACAGCCTTTCCTTTCTAAGCATTTGTAACTTAATTCTCAAAGGCTATCTTCCCATATTCTTTCCATAGTAATTGCTTTTTTTTCAACTAAAAAGAACTCAATTTCACCCCCTGATCTGGCATTACAGTTTTAATTCAGTTTTCTCTTTTTAAATAAATGCATATGTCTCTACTATCAAAGAATCTTTTCATTGGTCTGATGAATTTTGCTTGGAAGTACAGTGTGAAGAAACTTATGGAAACATGCTTAGTGATTTTAACCTAAGGATAGGTGCTTTCAATGTTGGTCTTTGGTTTTGTAAACTATACAACAACAGAGTTTCATTCCAGCTTTTCCGAACTCAAAGTAAATGCTGACATTGAGTTCTTTGAAATCAGGTGTTGACCCTCTTACAGCAGAGGACTGGACAGCAGCCTTGATTTGGCAGACAAAAAGCTTTCAAAGAGTCTTCTGATACATACCACTCAAAGCAATCATTTACCAATTAAAACAAATATGGTGTAATAACAATAATAAAATTGCTTCTGTGTTCTTGCAGCATTCTGATATTTTTACAGTTCATCTGGATTCTAGTTGTAACAACAAGAACGAATAGAAAAAAGAAGATGCTTCATTAGATCATCTTAAAAGTCAATGTGAGTCACTTTTCTAAAAATGTTTTGAGAGAGTGGATATTAGCAGTGGGATTATAGGTCAAAAAACAGTTAACTAATCATAACTAACAGTTTAAACCCTTGGATTAATGAATAGCAGTAAAGTTTTCCTCCCCCACTCGTTATAATGCTCTTTTTCCTTTGATATTCAATATGCAACTCAGATAATGTCTCATTCATTTTTATTGTTGATGAAACTTATGCATAATAAAGTTTTGGTTTTGTTTTTTTTAATATAATTACATGTCTTTCAATATTAGGGCTATTCAGCCAATGAAATGTCTTCACAGAGTTTTAGGAGAAAAGATAATTTTAAAAGTCAGATTTTCACCATCAGTTTTATCCTGATTTTAGGAATATAGGTTTTTGAAGAAGGCCCAACCTACAGTTTCTTTTACCCAAAAATCATAGAATCATAGAATGGTTTGGGTCAGAAAGGACCGTTAAAGATCATCTAGTCCAACGCCCCTGCCATGGGCAGGGACATCTTTCACTAGATCAGGTTGCTCAAACCCCATCCAACCTGGCCTTGAACACTTTCAATAATGGAGCATCCACAACTTCTCTGGGCAACATGTTCCAGTGTCTTAGCATCCTCATCATAAAAAATTTCTTCTTTAAGTGCAACCTAAATCTACCCTCTTTTAGTTTACAAACATTACCCCTTTTCCTGTCACTACAGGCCTTGGTAAAACTGACATTGCTGTTACCTTTTGTGACTTCTTAGATAACACGGTCCACAAAAATTCACAAATAATTACGAAATTAAGCCCGTTAACTCTTTTTAAAAAATAATGAGCTGAAGACACCTCAGAAGTTAAAAAAAAAAAAAAAAAAAAAAGGAGTTGTATTTTTGTATTTGACTGTATGAATGCATACGTATGGAAGTCTGAGATGTGTGTAAGATATCCAAGAAATAGACTTTATTGAAAGAATACAGAAAGGAGACAAAAGATCCTTCTTATGGAGCTCTTAGTTCTGAGATCAGTTGAATCAATTATGTGAAGAGTTTGGGATCAGGTTACAGAAAACCCACAGCTTCATATTCCTCAAGCAGAAGTTTACTTGAATATGCCTCATAATGTAAATGAAACTAATCACGTCTTACAAAACAAATAACATTGCACAAGCAGGTAAGGCTTTACTACTGTATGTCTGTTTTAGGCATCTACCCAGATTGTCCAACAACTATACTTATCTTTTTGAGACTAGATAAGATAAAGTTTTTTTCTCATCCATTGCCTCTTCCCTGTCCAAAAGAAACCAGGAGTGATAAGTATACTTTACAACCTGATTTTTTACTGCTTCTCAATTCTCATATAAAGTAAAGATGAAGTGCTATGTGGAACACTAATATAATTTACTTTGTGTTTGTTTTGTACACTACATATGTCTAAATACTTGGGTTGCAGACGTTCAGGCCTGGTATTGTATGCCTGAATTAACTAGCTTCCTTTGACTTCAGGTAGAAATAATACAGATCTTAAGTGTAGAAGTGAAAAGATAGATTCAGGAATTTACACAGACCTTGTATACCAGTGAGCATTGTACACTTACAGATCAGACTTCCGAACAGCAAATTGGGCTTCTAGATGTCTAGAAACAGAAACAAAGAATAACTCAGGTTGGAAGGGTCCTCCAGAGGTCATCAAGTCCAACCCACTGCTCAAAGCAGGTCTGATCAGAGCAGATTTCTTAAGCCTTTTGATTTTTGAGCACCTCCAAAAATGGAGATCCCACAACCTCTTTGGGCATCTATTCCAGCGTTTGATCACCCCCATGGTGAAAAACATTTTCCCTACTTTTGAATTGGGAATGTCCCATGTTCAAGTTTTCTCTGCTCCCTCTCATCTTTTTGCTGCACTCTTCTGATAAGAGTCTGATTCTGCTCTACACCTTCAGTCACCAACTTGCAGTTGTACAGCAGTACAGACAACAGTAAGAATGCCCTGATCCTCTTTTTCTTAAGGTTGAACAAGCCAAGGTCCTCAAACCTCTCTTCAATGCCATATGCTCTGGTTCCCTGACCATCCTGGTAGCTTGCTCCAGTGTGTAAACTGTCTGTGTCGATTGTGTGGTCTGCTCTGTGTGTGTTTGTATGTGTGTATGCACACACCCACCCATCAGGAATATGTGCTCAGCCTCACTGATCATTAAACCTCAACTACCAGATTCAGTGACCTCTAATAATTTTTACAACACATATATCTCATTCACACATAATCTATTACAGATACAACCTATCTACAGTGCATGCCATAGCTACACCTGGGAAGTCATGCTTCTCTGCACCTATTCCGTCAGGCAATTGGCAAAGGGCACCTGTGTTGGCTCAAATCAGTGATAAGGGAGGGGTTGTGCTGACTGCACTCCATATTTGGGTTCAACATGTAGCTTAATTTGTCATGGATCCAGCAATAAGAACGTGACTCCAATGCTTCCTCCTGTAAGGTTCCAACGCAGTACATGGGTCACCCAATTACATATCACTTTTGATCAGTTCATCAAGCCTTTTAAACTACTGTTGCTACTGTTTATTTCATATTACTTTTAGGTTCCTGTGGCTACTAATCTACATGTAAATATTTTTCACTTCTTTCCACCAATCAAACTGAGTTCCCCTTTTGTACAGCCAATGTTTATAAAGGTTATCACATAAGCATTTGTTGCTGGCAAGGTCATGGCACCAAGGGAAAGCTCTGGGAACTCAATGCTTTCTTCTACTGGGGAGCCCAGATCTGGACCAGATGTGGTCTCACCAGTGCTCAGTAGAGGGGAATGATTACCTCTCTCTACCTGCTGGCTCCACACTTGCTAATGCCCTGAGGGTACATTGCCCCTGTTCCACATAGTGCCCATCAGGACCCCCAGGTCCTTTCCCGTAAAGCTGCTTTCTAGTCAGCCAGTCTGCAGCTCATGGAGCTATTCCTCCCCATGTACACGACTTTACATTTACCTTTTTTGAACTTCTTGAGGTTCCCATCAGCCCATTTGTCCAGGCCCATTTGTCAGGTCCCCCTGAATACCAGCCCTGTCCTCCAGCATATCAGCTTCTGCCCTGCAAATCTGGCTATTCCTATTGTCCAGATTTTAAAAAGTCACTGTTTTGGTTTCTGAGAGATATAACTAGTAACCAGCTGCCAGATGGACTTTGTACTGCTGATTATTACCCTTTGAGCCCAATGGGAAAGCCAAATTTTCACTCACTTCCTGTCAGTTGTCTATTTACTGAGTTCCTATTTGACCAATTTAGCTATAAGGTTACTATGGGGGACCATGTCAAAGGTCTTGCTGAAATTAAGGTATACAACATCCACTGCTTTCCCTTTTTCACAGAGCTAGTCATCTCAACAGAGAGGACAACCAGGTTGGTGAGGTATGATTTTGCCCTTAATGTAGTCTTAGGGTTGACATTAAGGATAAACCATAAACCATAAATTCCTAAGGTATTTACATGTATTCATATTCGTAATGAACAAACTCTGGAAACCTAGAAAAAATAGTGATTACACTGAAACAAGATCTCTGTATGTGGCATGATTCAATCAGGTTGCTTTAGACAGGGATTATCTAGCCTTTAGACTTGGTAAATTAACCACTGATGTATAGCAGCTTTATTAAAATTGTGTAAGTTTCTATTGCACTGTATGATGCATCACAGTTTACACGTAAAACAGAACAGTGTCTTTTTTTCTTTGGGTTGTTTAATTTCTTACTCTTTCTCACTATGTCGTGAAACTACAATATCTGAGGCAATGTGTCAGACATGATTGTAAAGATTAGGGGATAAACAAGCATTTCCTCTTTTTTTTGATAGCTTTGTACACAGATGAAAAATTACCTTACCCTTCTACCTTTTATATCATGTTTTGTTATTCACCCTGTTCATAAAAATAAAATATGGCAGGAAAATATGGGTGGCATGTTTCATGTGGGCATATTCTCAGTGGCAGTGGAAACCCATCTGCTTTTGACTGAAATCAGTGGTTTCACAGTTTTTGGAATCCATCTGTCCTGGTTCCGGCTGGAACAGAGTTAACTCTCTTCCCAGTAGCTTGGGGGGTGTGTTGTGTTTTGGGTTTGCTGTGAGAGGAGCATTGATGGCCCATTGATGCTTTGGCTGTTACTGGATGGTGCTTGCACGGGGAGTTTTGATTTCTCTTTTCGGCCTCCCATGCCCTGCCATGTGCAGGGCAAGCTGGGGTGGGGCGGGGATCACAGCCAGGGTGGTTGACCCAGCTGGCCAATGGGGTATTCTATACTATGTGACATCATGCTCGGTATAACAACCAGGTGTGGGGGGGGCTCGCCCCTCGTTCATGACACGCGGTCAGTTGTCGGTGGGCAGTTGCATTGTGCATTGTCTGCTTTGTATATTTTGTTATTGTTGTTGTTATCAGTATTATTATTACTGTTCTACTTTGTTTTATTTCAATTATTAAACTGTTTTTATCTCAACCCGTGAGTTTTCCTACTTGTGCCCTCCCGATTCGCTCCCCCATCCCACTGGAGGAGTGTGTGTATGTGAGCTAGTGGCTGAGTGGGGTTTATTTGATGTCTGGGGTTAAACCACGACACCATCCAATGATAAAGATTTAGCTAGCTGCAAGAAGAGGTTCAAGATTTGCAAAATGCATTTTTTTTAATACATTCTCATTGATAGAAACTCAGATCTTTATGTTTCCAAAACATTAATTAAAGATACAGAAAAAACGACAGATTTCCCTATACAGCAGTATCTTTTATTTAAATAAAGTTATATTATATTCACTATTAAGTTGCTTCTATAACTTCTGTATTACTTATCACAGTGTTCTTTGGAAATTGTATTTTCTTAAAACTTTGCTGGCATTTGGAGTTCTATTTGGAGCCTATCAAAATCAATGAAAAGGTTTATAACAGTGTTAATGGGCTTTATATCACACTCATAGAAAGTGAAATTTTTTGAAAATGTTGTAGGTAGGAGCACAAGTGATGTACTGCAACAAAAGTTTGGTCTTTCTTAAAAAGTAGGAAGACGTATTTAATTTTGCAACACTAAAATCTGAAGAGGCACTATTTACAGATCTAGCAAATGAAGAGGATCCAAAGTATGTCGCCTTTTTTCTTCTCCTAGAGAGAGGAAATTAGCTAAATGTGATTTTCCTGGTTGCAGTGGGTTAGCCCTGTCTAACGTCTACCCAGGGCGAAAGGTCTACCCAGCTGCTCACTCCCCCTCCTCAGCTGGACAGCAGGACAAAATAGGATGAAAAGCTCATAGTTTGAGATAGAGACAGAGAGGTTGCTTACCAGTTAATGTAATGGGTAAAATATTAATTTCATTTACTGCCAATTGAAATGGATTTGAGCAGTGAGAAACAAAGACAAACATTAAACCAATGTTTTAAAACTCAGCTTCAGCTCTTGATTCCAGACTCCTCTGCCCTGCCCCTGAATGCTGCAGGGAGGGATGTGTGCGGAGGTTAGTACACAGTTTTTGTCTCTGCTGCTCCTTCCCTCTCGCACTTTCCCTTTTTCCAGTGTGGGCTCTCCCACAGCCTGAAGTCCTTCAGGAAAAAAATCTGTTCCTGCATGGGCTTTCCACAGGCTGCAGTCCCTTCAGGAAATATGCATCTGCTCCAACATGGAGTCCCCTCACAGGCTGCAGGGAAATACCTGCTCCACCATGGTCCTCTCCACAGGCTGCAGGGGAATACCAGCTCCATCGCCTAGAGCACCTCCTCCTCCTCTTTCTTCTTCTCTGACCTTGGTGCTTGCACTGCGGTTTCTCACTCTCTTTTGTTCCCTCCTCCTCTGCCTGTCCAGCATTTTCTGCTCTTTCTTAAATACATTTTTCCAGAAGCACCACCGGCTTTGCTGATGGACTCAGCTGTGTCCTGCAGTGTGTCCACTGAAGCCAGTGGGAACTGGCAGTCCAACCCCTCTTCCCACAGAGCAGCCCCCCTGCTGCAAAAACCTTGCCACCTACACCTAATACAGTGGTAATTCTGATTAAACAAGTACTGAAGTGAGATGATTTCCAGGAAGCAGGAACAGGAGAGTATGCAGTTCCCCCATCTGTAGGAGTGCCACAGGACTGACATTTAGACGCTAACTGAATAGCTATGGGAATCCCACCTTGCCTCCCAACCTGGCAATAAAATCTGTCACTTAGCACACTGCTTAGGAGTGGAAATTACTGGAGGATTACCCAGATCTGGAGCAGCCAGATTTTTTTTCTCAGTATTTAAATGTTGAGAGATTCAGATAGACAGTGGGATTTCAGGAGGTATCAGCCAGATAGGCACATGTGGAAATTCCCTCAGGAACTTGCCTAAATGAATGTTTAGGCCTCTCCATAAGTCTGAAAATCAGGCCCTAAATTCTTTAAGACATGAATAAATAACACAATGCAAAAAAATCATTGCATTGTCTAATTAATCATTCTGGAGGGAACTCCACCAGTCAGACATCTACAGACAGTTATTTCTATTCCTTAATCATTATATATACATAGCCATTTCCAAAATTCTTATTTAAAAAAGCCCTATTTCCTAGTGCTTTACCCTCCTGCATTCTTTCATTTTTTACTCTGGTATTGATAATATTACATAACTGTGCAGTACATTCAAATTGAGTCTTACTTAACTGTGAGTGTAAAGTTTGCGTATGTAGAACTTCCACATTTTTACCTCCACAAGTTAGATGGCAGATTTAAATGAGAACAGGCTAAAGATCTGAAAAAGTAAAATTAATCTTTATTTGAAAAAATGAGGGGTAGAAGAAGACAGAGGGAAGGAAGGCAATCCTGCTGCATCTGTGTAATAAGGTGTTTACAACTTCTTTTTGCAAAGCAAATTTCACTGCTAATCAAAATCCCAGTTATTTACGCTGAAATCAAGGGAACATTCCAGGCTTTGATTCAATGAAATACCCAGTTTCAAACATGCACTTATATTAGTTCTTGTTCAGCGAAACAGGTAGAGGTAAAGATAAGTCAATATAAGCATCCATTTAAACACTGGTGACTCCATTGAGAAGTTAGTTTGCATTGGAAGTGTTATTTTCAGGAACTCACATAATGCTTTGGGTAAATCATTATAACCTCTTCATGACAGTTTATACTACTTGGAAACGTAGCCCGTATTCCTAATGGTATTCAGAATAACTGAAGTCAACAGAATGCCCTATGCACATTCATCAACTTCAGTGGCCCAAAATTAGGCATATAACTAAGTATTCTGCTCTCTCCTGGAGACACAAGTCCATCAATAGAAAGATATGCTACAGTACAGAGTTGTCTTCAAAGATAATATAGACTTTTTTTTTGTAGATTTTAAAATTAGATTTTACAAGCCATAGTCTGAAATGTACACCATTATGTAAATTTTTTTTTGTGAGTGGAAAATATTGGATGTACACAAACAGCGCATTCTGCATTTTTAGTTATTTTGAAGAGAATATAGTTATTCCTACTGGGTTTACCAACCTCCACATTATATTTTGATTTTGTAAATCCTTTCTCTTCCTATTTGACTTTGATGTTTAATGCATAATAGAAACGGATGATAAACATATGCAAACAAAACACCCCATTACATGTGACTTCACAAATGACAATTTACCTTTACCTAAGTGTTATGAGTGCATTAACTGACCTTAACTGCCATTACCAACCTCACCAGGGATCCCTACCCATGCATTCTCCGTCCATTTTTTCTGGGAGTTGCATGTAAGCCCTATCATGGGTAACCAGTCCTGGCCTGAGCTATGCTATAGATGTGCCTCTGCCCAGCCCTGTGCTCTGTTGCCCTGATCTTCCTGAAGGACCCCCAGACCTGCCTCCTGGGTCCTATATTATAGGTAGCTTTGTGCTGACTCTGGCCCTGCCTGGGCTCCGTGGATGGGTCCCAGTGACAGATTACCTCAACTTGTCTGGGACCATCAGTGGGCCCTGCCACTGGCACCACCCTGGCTTGGCTCAGACTCTAAGGGATGGCATTCTGTTAGTGAGGACACTGCCCTGCCTGTGCAATGGGGAGCTTTGGCTCCTGGCTTGTCCTCCCCTGTGGAGTAGCCCTGCTGGTTCTGCTCCCTGACAATAAGTTTCTCAGGGCTATCAAAACACCTGGTTGAACCATTTCCAAAACAATTTCCCATCTGAGGATTCTGTTTCCACAAAAATCATGTTTTCCTTGGGAACAAACTGGTTCCTCTGCATTTTTGATGGAAACCAGGCAGGCAGAGAGGTTTCCCTCCTACCGCTTGCATACCAGCTCGCATCATGATGGGTGAATGGGCAGCCTGCCCATCTCGCTGGGCTTCATGGTTGTCAGGGCTGTCCAGCTACCAATTGCTACCATTGCTCCAATTGCGTGGCTTCCTGGCTAGCTTCCCACCTGGGTAGCCAACTCTCTGCACAAAAGTTCTTAAAACATGCTCTATGTGGTCTCAAAATAATCATTAAGATTTGTGCAATAAACTTATGCAGTAAGGCAAAGTTTTCTTTGTTTCCAAAGAGAAAAACAGAAATAAAAAAGTAGAAAATTGTCAACAGAACAAAAATTGCACTTCAATTACCTCTTTAGTTTTCACAGCAATCTCTCTACAAAGAAAAGGGACTACCATGGCAACATTACTTGTATTAGCAAATCTAAAGGACTATATAAGCCATTCTCCCTTTGCTTAGTGTATTCACTCTATTTTTTTTGCACTTGAAAGGAAAAAAAAAGGCTTCAAAAAGTCACTCTAAAATGTTAAAAAGGTTCAGGACTATCTCTTTTAGGTTTTGAGACTTAGTGTTGTCATTAAGTGAAACTAAGAATACAATTAGAAATATCTTTATGTAGCTTTCTGTCTGGTAGCACCAAGAAATTAGATGATTGGTTTTATTTGTTGAGTGTTATAGATTATATATATAAAAATAAATGCATGCACACACACATACATACACACATACATACAACGTAGCTTAGGCAAGGAACAAGCCTTAGGCCTGACCTTAAATGCAGCTCCCAGGCCAGTGGATACAGGGTGCTTGGGTGGAGGACTCAGATGAAGTTGCTGAGGACCATTAAGGCCTGTTAGTGCACTCAGGGCCCTGAAAAACAAGAGTCGTAGACCAGGGAGGTTTCCAAAGTGTTGTTATGTGAGGTCTCCTACAAGCAGTCTTTTCATCTTGGTCTTTGGCATGTCTCATGACAGAGGTCTCAGTCTGGGCCGGGGTCAAGGCACAGAGAAATCTCAGACTCCATGGAAGAATGAAGCTAAACAGAGATTTTCAAAGTAAAGTGACAGTTGTGATGGTAACAATCCCAAAAGCAGCCTTTGCACATAAGCCTTCTTATGGGTCTGTAGTTTAAGTATCTTACATTAGATAGACCTTTGTCAGGGTTTTTTTTTCTGTTCTGTATATCTGCTGTTGAAATAAAAAAATAAAAATTAAAAAAGTTGCCTAGCTTTATCAGGAGAGATGGGTATATATTTTTGGGGAGAGATTAAATTTTACAAGTACTATCAGAGTCTGCAGATAAATATACTCTCCCTTCTTCTAGACTTACATGTGCCTGGATACCTGGTTGTACTGGTTTTGGCTGGACTAGAGTTAATTTTCTTCATAGTAGCTCATATGGTGCTACGTTTTGGATTTGTGGCCAAAACAGTGTTGATAACACAGCAATGTTTTAGCTATTGCTGAGCAGTGCTTACACAGCGTGAAGGCCTTTTCTGTTTCTCACGTGGCCCAACCAGCGAGTAGGCTGGGGATGCACAAGAAGTTGGGAGGGGACACAGATGGGACAGCTGACCCCAGCTGACCAAAGGGATACCCTGTCCATAGGACGTTGTGCTCAGCAATAAAAGCTGAGGAAAGAAGGAGGAAGGGGGGATGTTCGGAGTTATGGCATTTGTCTTCCCAAGTCACCATTACGCATGATGAAGACCTGCTTTCCTGAAGAAACGGCTAAACACCTGCCTGCCAATGGGAAGTAGTGAATGAATTCCTTATTTTGTTTTGCTTGTGGGCACAGCTTTTGCTTTACCTATTAAACTGTCTTTATCTCAACCCACGAGGTTTCTCACTTTTACCCTTCCTATTCTGTCCCCCATCCCACTGTAAGGAAGTGAGCAAGCAGCTGTGTGGGGCTGAGCTGCCTACTGGGGTTAACCCACAACATTGATGTATCCACTTGAGCACGTCATGCTTCAGCTGTTTTGCTTGTAGCCGTTTTTCTTGTCTCCTAGGCAAGCTTTCTGGATGTCTAAACAGCGTGCCCCAGTGCTGGCACACTTAGGATTTTTAATGACTATACGACAACAAAGGCAGAGTATAGATTTAAGACAAATTTATTGTATCTTTGTGGTATGAGGCACTGGGTTGATAAGAGCTTTAAGACTGAATTGCCCACACATTTTCTTGAAGTAAGCACATAAAAATCAAGAAACAGATATTGAATCTCTTAAGATATGTATTATTAGAACATAAGTTAGAAGAATGATTTCTTAAAACACAAATCCTTGATCTCATGAGTGAGACAATTAAAATAAAAGATTCATTTACAAATATGCCCTCTACCTGTTATTGCCCATGCCTACTGATCTGACCCAGTCTTGTTTAAATTCAATACCATGACTTTTCAATTGTGAGAATATCCACAACGTTTCCTGTGAATTCAAGACCTCTGCTCTTTTCTTAACGCTGAGTTTTGGCTGGGATTTTGCATACACATGATTCTGAGCACTCCTAGATGTACTTGCTCAACTACTGTAAATTAATATCTTCTGAAACCATAATGCAGCAGCTAGGATTGGGACAAGCAGCTTCCCTCTCTGCTGTTTAACGGCATCCTTTCCACAAGAGTAACGTGCAATATACAGAATCTCTAAACAAACCAATCTGTTAAAACATTCATCACACTTTGAATTTCATCTCCCTTCCCTTCCCTTCCCTTCCCTTCCCTTCCCTTCCCTTCCCTTCCCTTCCCTTCCCTTCCCTTCCCGCTCCCCAGACTTGTTCTCTACTAAGAAAAGAAGGAAGATATCAGATGGCTGTTTCTGGATGGTTTGAATAGCAGCTGTCTCAGATAATTACCTAAGATCATGCCATTTGCCATCTCTAGTTAGCCTCTAGGCCAAGCTATATAAGAACTTAAGAATGCCTCTACTAGTCCAGATCTAAAGTCCATTTAGTCCAGTGGCCAGCAATGAATGCTTGCGAAGAACATTAGACCACGGAAACTGTATAGTAACATTTCTCTAGGACACACTCCTACTCCAGGTAATATGTCTCAGAGTTTAGGGGTTACACAGCTATGCTGTCTTAGGCAATAGTGTCAATCAGCCAATGTAGGAGCAATGGTATTAGAGTAAAAACTGAATTCTGAAGGATTTTTTTGCTTTAGCGCGTGTACCCGTTTCTATGAAAACAATGCTGATAGGTGAGACACTTGGTGCAATCTTCTTGTAGTCTCTGCATAAGCTGTCACATCCAGGGAGCTAAGCCTTGGACTCCTAGCCCTCCTATAGAGAAAGGAATGAGGTTACTACTCAGTATTGTGTCTAGTAATAAATACATGCCTGCCCCAAAACATCCTTTTAGGAATTGCCTCTCTCTTTTGATTGGGTGCCAAGAAGCATCCTATCCAACATTTTTCATACCCTCTGTAAGGATTCTTTTTTCTTTTGATTCACCTTTCACTCTTCCAAGTATTTCTCCCTTCTCATAAGAAAGGTGGATTACTCTGATCCTTCCCTGCTTGAGTATTTACTTTTGATTTTCTCAGTCCAATGAAAATTATTAAGCTTAAATAAGTCAAGGGATATAAAGGGGAAAGTAAACAGTTCATTTTATGAAGGAGGAAGATGGTAATATCTGAAATACTCTATTGGAATTATTTCACCTGATCAGTCCAAATTCTACCAGATTAGCAAATGGCAAAACCATTTGAAATGCATGCAAATCTGTCCTTTGTGCTTTTATGATCCCAGCAACAAAATATTTATCCTGATGGTAAGTATCTTAAAAATTGCTGGGAAAAGAGATAATGTATTATAACTATGTTACGGAACAAAACTCAAGACACAGAAGAAGAATGTGAATTTTAGAATCCCTGCCTCTGATGAAACTTTAGAATGAAGTCTGACGTGATGCTAAACCTGCAGTCCTTGTCCACCTTTTTTTTTTCTTTTGGCAAAATCAAAGAGGACAATAGAAAAAAGTAAGTCCTAAAGATACAAGGGAAGTAGTGTTGGACTCATAAATTGGACATATGAGCAGTAATTTCTATAACATTAGAATAACTTGGTTTTGTAAATTTATACAGAAAAAATCCTGAATTATTTTAAAATACAGTTAATTTAGAAAGAACTTTGCAATTTTGTTGCATTGCATTCTCTCTTGTTTAACTTGGTCTTCTGGGTTAAACTTCCACACATTCAAATTACTTAGAATATGACATGGCACTCATACCTGATGGAAGATGCTGACACAGAGCTTTTCCTGTTTCTGTCTTTCCTTCAGACACAATAGTTGGAAGGCTTTGATGCTTATATAAATCTATATCTCATAAATCTTACTTTTTTTTTGTATCTGGAATAAAAAAACCATATACTATTCTAAGGATTTATTGCATTAATCTCATCTTTATTGTTTGCTTTCTTATCTGCAGTACCACAGTACAGAGATGAGGTAACCCAATGGAAATCACTGAAGTTACACGAATGTTACATTTGCATTGGTTAGGAGAATGCAGACAGTCTTCCTAAATAAAGAAAACTAGGTTAAACTGAAGGGGAGGTTCTGAATATGTATAAAAAAATGTTTGGAAACAAACACGTAATGCTGTAATTCTCTAAAAATAAGAAACTAGATGCTCAGGAATTCAAAAGTAAGGTGACACTTGAAAGACAGCTAAACATTTTAAAGAGGTAAAGAACATAGCTTATACTGACAAATACATTAATTCAATCAAATAATTGAGTAATGCCTTGCTAGATAAAACTGATTATTAGGTACTTGCTCAATTCTAGATGTTTTTTAGGGTTTTTTTTTGTCATGGTTTTGTTCTGTTTTGTTGCTTTAATAACGTTTGGTATTAATTCTGAAAGACCTGAATAGTCTCAGTGTAACAATATTAAAAAATAAAGGTTCCAAAAAGAGAAAAATGCCATTCAGCATATCCTTTTCAGATGTCCACGTTAGTGAAGGAACTATTGATGGCTAGTTTAATCAATTCTTCATAAGACTAGGTAAGGTGAAGAATGTGGGATCTAATAAAGTAATGAGATGACTACTATTAGCTAGATCTGGTGCTGTATCCAAATTCTACTCTTTGAAAGATCCAACTCCCTACTGCTGCTAGAAGATTAGACAGCTGAAACACAACTTAAAATTGGTTCTTCCCAAGCCCACCAGAAGTGGATTTTATCACCAAAATGTACAGCAATGTACAGTGAAAACAAAGGAGAGACTTCTTATAACTACTTTAAGCTGTTAGTATATGCAAAGGAATTAGGAGAAAAATCTTGTATGCACAGAAGCTGACCTACTTAGATTTAGCAGTCTATGTTAAATATCAAAAAGCACATTCTGCTGAAGATATTAAATTCCTTGGGAAGTAATGGCACCTCTTCTAAAAAGTTTTTCATTTATTCGTGCCGAGACTGTTCTTTTCCAGTGTGTTGTTGTTTGATACTGTAATTTTTGTAACACAGATAGCTCCTAAGTGTTGCAATAAGTTACATGGAAAACAGAGAGATACAGAGGAAAAACAGTAACAAAGCATAACATTGGAGAAAAGGTCAAATTTTTAAAATCAGATCAAGGGTTGGAAATATTTGTTTATGGATACTGTTTGGAAGTTAAAAATAATTTCAGAATGAAAGTTTGTGTTGCAGAGTGGTCATCATGACAGGTTGTCATGATGATCATAGATAAATTTGTGGGCCATTCAACTGAAGGAGGTAACATCAACATGATGCCACCATTTCTGCAGACTGCCGTGACTAGATATGTCTATATTTCTAGCCTACTGAATTTGGCAGTGGTTCACAGAAATTAGCAGTACATTAAGGAAAAAAAGTATGACCATGGACAATGAGGGTTACGAAGGAAGACCAGTTATAAAAAATGCAAATATAAGGCCAAAGGGTTAAGAAAATGTGGCAGGTAAACATTTCCACTGAATCTTAAACAACAGGCCCTGCACTGTGATTTAATTGTGAGAGATAAATCATAGAATATACATATAATATATATTCAGAATATGAAGATAGAATAGTAAGAATGTGGTAATTTTGAATGATCAACAATTAAAAAAAACATCCAAAGTAAAAGAACTATATATAATTATTTTACTCAGTTTCATCTTGGTTTCATCTAAGGATACAATTTCCTATATTCCTATAGTCTTCCAAAGTTTGTATTTTCCTTTTATCTCTGCTGTATGTAGAAGTTCAGATAATTCCATTGGACTTCAAGATCCTTCCCAGTCTGCTCAGAGCTGACTCCAGCATGCTCTGAGTTCCTGGTTCTTCCTGCCTTGGTCAGATGGATGCAGCTGCAGTTCCTTTCTGCAGGTCCAGCCAGCAGCGAGGTTGAGTACATATTACAGAGAAGCCTAGCTTGATCCCTCACCACTGGTTGATCAGCGTTGAGGTTCACTGGTGAAGAATGCACACACACCCTCGCTCTCCAGAGCAAACCACATTTGTATCCCATGAATAATCACACAGCTTTAAGCCCATAGAACACCAAGACCTTTACTCAGTCAGCATGCCAGACCTTGAATATTTCCAGGTGCTGGTGTCTTCCTGCTCATCAGCTAGTCCACGCTTGAAGTTTGCTAGCAACTAAGAAAAACACACTCTGATTTTGGGTTGGATTCACCTCCCGAATCAGACACATAAAGCTGCTTGAACATAAACTTCTAGTGTCATTATGCCATTGTGTACTGTGCTGTGGCTGACAACTGTTTATCCAGAAGCATGTGAGCACAGGATATCACTGTGTTCAGGAACCTATGTTTGGGCAACTGAGTCATTCTGCTAAATTTAGGTATCCGCAACATAAGTGATTACATGTGGGCTAGGTATCTAAGCTCCTCCTACAGTCAATAGCCATCTAGCCAATAGTCCGTGGAGACAGAAAGCTATTCAGCTCTCTCAAAGCACATGTTTACTTTAGGAAGAGATAAATAGATCCCTAGACTCCATTGACTGTACTGGCTACATTTTCATTGACTATGATGGGAGCTTAGACAGCAGTTTACATATTGTAAACTATGTTGTTATCGCAAGAATTAAGATGTCTGAATCTGAAGCTAAATGTTATGCTTAAAGACACTTGCAATTTTTTTTTAATAAACTACAGAACTGTGGGGTTTTTTTAAGCAAAAATTTGATGTAAATGTGTTGTTCTTTCATATTTTGAATAAATGTTACTATAACTTATATTGAACAAGGTATGAATCCAGAAAAGATTTCAGTGAGTTCTATCCCAAGTATCACTATCTAATTCTGTATGTGTCCTGGTTCCGGCTGGNGCTAGTCAAAAATTGTGCATGTATATCTATTCTGAATTTGATGCTTATGGATCTAGAAGCATTTTGGGTCTGAGTTACGAATCAAACGCTAATAGTAAACATAAGTTAAATATAGTTAACTTTTCTAAATGTGTATTTTCTAGAATACAAAGTACCAAGAAGACTTGTTTTCCCAGAGCTTTCCTTTTGCTCCTGTCATATACAAATTGTCTTGCATTTTGTTATTTTTCATATTTGTGAGTTTGGTACAATTAATAATTAGTGCATCTAATATTCTTAAACTACTGCTTTTGACAGAGATGAAAATTTTGACAGAGATGATTCTGTGGAATACTAGCTATAAAAAAGTGCAGTCTGAATACAGACTATGAAGTCATATGTTGTTATTACTCCGTTTCAAGTATCACTATGCTGTTTTGGAAAGGAAGTAGATAATGTCTGTGTAATTGGGGGCATTTTTCATGCTACTGCTTGTTTATGCTCTTTAGTCTCAATCAATACAGCTGTGTTGAACTGGACTACCCTTTTTTTTATTTATAATGTAACTAATTCTAAAACTAAAATAATTGCCTTGGTTTCATTTTGAATCTTCAAGGAAGCCTCAAGTAGCTTAGATTATTGTGATAACATCAACAGCAGGGAAATAATTCAAACCATACTTAAACCAACTGGGCAAAAATCTGTAGGACCAGACGGGATGCATACAAGGGTGTTGAGGGACCTGGCCAATTTCACTATGAGTCTGCTGTCTATCCTCTTTGAAAGGTCATAGAAGCTGGGCATGTTCTGAGTGAGTTGGAAAAGACAAACATCTCACCTACCCTTGAGAAGGAGAAGAAGAATCTAGACAGGCTGGTCAACCTCCCTTCAGTCTCTGGAAAGGTTATGGTGCAAATCTTCCCTGACACCTTTTCAAACGACATAAAGCAGATGATTGCCATAAAGCAAGTCAACTACACACTGGGCTGTACCAGAAGGGATATAGTCACCAGGCTGAAAAGATTCTTCCTCTCCATTTGAGACCACATCTATTTCTTCCCCTTTACTTGTGAAACCACAGCTGGATAGCTATGTCTAGTATTGGGCTCCTTGGTAAAAGAAAATCATTGAAAAACTGCAGAAAGTCAAGGTGGTCAGGGGCTAGATTTGTTCAGCCTGGAGAAAAAGGTTAAGGGAGATCTTATTTCTGTCTAGAAGTACCTAAAAGGAGGGTGTAGAAAAGATGGGGACAGACAGTAGTTAGAGGCATGCAGTGAAAGGGTGAGAGGCAACAGATGCAAGTAAGAAAATGGACAAGTCTGATTCAATAAAAGGAAAAAAGAATTTATCATAAAAGTGTTAAAACACTTGAACTGTTAACCAGAGATGTGGTGGAACCTCTGTCCTTGGGGACATTCAAAGCTTGACTGGACATGGCCTGATCTCTTTGAACAGGAAGTTGGACCAGATGGCCTCTGGATGTCCCTTCCAAACTATGCGATTCTGATGCTATTATTTTGAGTTCAATTTTTGCTTAAAGCAATGAGATAAAATGAGAACTCAATTCTCATGTTTCATCCAGAATTTTGTCATGAAAAAGATGCTGAATTTCTACTTCTCCCTTTCTTCCCCCCCCCCCTAAAAAAGGAGAAAAGAATGCCTTTATTAGACCAACTGGTATCAGTTGAAAAACAAAAAAGCTTTATGCATATAAGTCTTTCTTCATATTATAAACTACATCAGGCTGTGCTCCAGGGCTTTGATTTTCCAGTCTTGTGGAATGGACATCTACTGAAGAATGATACAACTTCAACAAGGCCATGTAAGAGAAGATAATTGTTCCTCCCTCTGGAAACAAGAATTTGGAAGGTATGTAGGTCTTACTGTTACGGAGCTGAGATGTGGGCAAAGTGCACATTTTAGAATTCAATATTTTTCTCAGTTTCTCTAGACTAAACATAACCTTAGTTGGTCTAATAAAAGGTACTNGACAAATGCAACTGACTGAAATTCAAACTGAAACTTCACTGGTTTGAAATCAACAGCATTTCTAATCACTGACTGAATCAAGAATGAGATAGGACTTCAGAACTTTTGATTTTAGTATCATGATGTACAATCACAAGAGACTTAATATGAGAAGCTCTGTCGCTATTAGATCTTTATTAGATTTAATTAATAATCCAGATGTTAAATCAGTTTTCGTCCTTATTTTATTTTTATAAATCCTAGTGTTACTTAGCATGTTGGTGCTTCCACAGCATCTGGGAAACATTATTAAATTTAAAAAAGGGAGAAGAGCTGTATTTATGAGGAAGAAAGTGTGTTTTCTTCTTTTTAGAAGCAAGAGATAGGGTCCTTTTTACTGGAAATAGTTTATATTCCATCAACTTTTAAAAAATGTTGTTAAAATCATACTTACAGGGAGTTAATCTAATGAAGTATTATACAAATTTGGTTTAGAGGAAAGAACTCTTTTACACAAATAAATGCCTCTATATTTGGTCACTTTTATGAAAAATCACTTAGTAAAAGTGGACTACAAGAACAAAGAAAGGGAAAGAAAGATATGTTAATCAAAGCAGTCTGAAAATATAGGATATATCATAAGCAAAAAGGAAGCAGGAAGTCAATACTGAGTTTTGGCAATTTTGTTATACTCATCTGATAAATATGAAACTGTACTTTATTTCATGGAGTCTATAAATTCAATTAATCTTTCAATTGACATTAAAATCTGCAGCAGGTCTACCATGTGATGTGTACACCAGAGACATGAAGCTGTATAATTAAGTATGATCAGTCCTTGAACAGAACTTTAGTGAGTTCAGGCAAAAAGATTGAGCATCAATTGGAATGGAAAATTCTATTATTATGTATTGGCTTTTGAGTAAAGAGCTTCTACCTACAGTTAAGTTTAGAGGCTAGGTGTCATCTTTATACTACTCATCTCATTAATTAATTTTTCAGAGAGATCTTTTCTGTTACTTCACTCCCTGGATGCAACCACACTGCAGGAGGTTGCTGTTAGTAATGTGGAACATGTAGCTCTGTTAGACAATTTCTTTAAAACAATTCTGGTGTAGCAGGAACACAGAAATAAGCTTTATAAGTAAGTGATCCAAACACCAGCTTCATGTTTTAACCCTTAACAGGCCTCCATTCACATTTAAACACCTAATTCACATTCAAACACCTGAGCAGGCTAAGGAAGAGGAAGAAATGGCTAAAGGTTATAAAAGCACAACAAAATCAATCTGCAGTTTNTTCCCTCATACCCTTGTATTATATCTAACTTTAACCCATCAAAGTTATTGCAATACTGTCACTGCTCCTGTTGGATCTGGTAGTGTCGTGGTTTAACCCCAGCCAGTGGAAAAATGGGCACCACGCAGCCGGTCTCCTCCCCGCCCCCGGTGGAATGAGGGGGAGAATCGGGGAAGATACAAGTAGGAAAACTCCCGGGTTGAGATAAGAACAGTTTAATAACTGAAATGAAACAGAAGTAGAACAGCAGCAANCTTTTAAAAAATGTTGTTAAAATCATACTTACAGGGAGTTAATCTAATGAAGTATTATACAAATTTGGTTTAGAGGAAAGAACTCTTTTACACAAATAAATGCCTCTATATTTGGTCACTTTTATGAAAAATCACTTAGTAAAAGTGGACTACAAGAACAAAGAAAGGGAAAGAAAGATATGTTAATCAAAGCAGTCTGAAAATATAGGATATATCATAAGCAAAAAGGAAG
Organism: Pelecanoides urinatrix; assembly: GCA_013400755.1. Taxonomy (NCBI): domain Eukaryota; kingdom Metazoa; phylum Chordata; class Aves; order Procellariiformes; family Procellariidae; genus Pelecanoides; species Pelecanoides urinatrix. The sequence continues at coordinate 38,322 of VZTQ01005947.1, forward strand.
CAGGAAGTCAATACTGAGTTTTGGCAATTTTGTTATACTCATCTGATAAATATGAAACTGTACTTTATTTCATGGAGTCTATAAATTCAATTAATCTTTCAATTGACATTAAAATCTGCAGCAGGTCTACCATGTGATGTGTACACCAGAGACATGAAGCTGTATAATTAAGTATGATCAGTCCTTGAACAGAACTTTAGTGAGTTCAGGCAAAAAGATTGAGCATCAATTGGAATGGAAAATTCTATTATTATGTATTGGCTTTTGAGTAAAGAGCTTCTACCTACAGTTAAGTTTAGAGGCTAGGTGTCATCTTTATACTACTCATCTCATTAATTCATTTTTCAGAGAGATCTTTTCTGTTACTTCACTCCCTGGATGCAACCACACTGCAGGAGGTTGCTGTTAGTAATGTGGAACATGTAGCTCTGTTAGACAATTTCTTTAAAACAATTCTGGTGTAGCAGGAACACAGAAATAAGCTTTATAAGTAAGTGATCCAAACACCAGCTTCATGTTTTAACCCTTAACAGGCCTCCATTCACATTTAAACACCTAATTCACATTCAAACACCTGAGCAGGCTAAGGAAGAGGAAGAAATGGCTAAAGGTTATAAAAGCACAACAAAATCAATCTGCAGTTTCTAAGTTAATTACTAGACAAAAAGGAATCGTTCGTCTAAACATAGGCATATTCCTGTTGAAGTATGGAGGAAAAGGCAGAGGTAGTGCAAAGACAGTGTTATTTCTGCATTGTGCTTCATTGTGTGAAAATATAGGTATCTCATCTCATTTGTTCTGACTTCAGAGAAAATATCTTAAAATTTGCAGAGAATCTGAAACAACAGTTCTTAGTTACGAGCTATTCTATTTACTTCAAGAATTGCCAGCATTCAAACCTGCCAATATTCCCAACCCAAAAGTGATAGTCTGACAGTGATACCCTCAACCTACTGTTCTTAAGATGTTAATTTTCTCTGCATACACAGAGTGCCCACAATCTGCTTGATTCATGGTCCAGAGCAAGTGCACTCTGAACTAGAGAGGACTGTTAACTGTTTCAAAGGCCATGGTAGCACGGAAGAAATGAGGAGATGTGCCATATTATTTTTGGGTGTATATCAATTTTCCCAAGACATTCTGGCAGGAGGTCAAGGGAAGATGAGGTCATTAAGATAAATGGGTCCTTGATAACATATAGCAAGGTTGGACACATGGATGGATTAGGGCTCAACCATGGATAACCTGTGCCTCTCATTCACTCAGGATTATGGTACGGTTTCTCCCTATTGCGGAGGATGATATCCAACCTTCTACAACAACTCTTTTTGAGGCTGCTTCCCCTGTCTTGATGGATGTTTTCATCTGCATCTTACTGTTTTCTGCCATTCTAATCCTCTGCAATTTTAAATGCATTATTTTGTTTTATTATTTCATTTTAGGGATTCTTTCTATTTCGTTTATGGCATTCTTTGAAGGCTGGATGTTGAATTTCATACGATGTGTTTCCAGAGTGGAAGACTTTTGAACAGTATTCTATGCTGGATATTATATTTTCATGCAATTCATCAGAAATGAAAGAAACATTTCTAGTGAATATTTGTTAGGACATTTTCTGTTTGAACATGATAAAAGATTGTAACATGTAATTTCCAAAATGAAATGGCTCAAGAATGGAAGAATTAGTTTTTTCGGCATTTTCAGTGTTATACTTTCTATAATATTTTCTAAGTGAAACTTTAACTTTCCCTAGTGTATAGACAATTACAGATTTCTGTGATTTCATTTGAAACCTAGAATATGTGCAGTTTGGAATCAGTTCAAAATCTTAACATTTATGAGTGTATAGAGGGGGGGATTCTGTATTTTGGTCAGGTGAGTACAGTGGTTTTTTACTGGGTGAATTCTTCAGACCCACCAAAACCAAAAGCATAATGACTTACATAAAACTATGCACACAAAACCCTTTTCTGTCTTGAGGCAAGGAACATCTGTGAACTTCTGTTGTGGTTTTTTTTTTTTTTTTAATATAGCGTAAGTTTGGATTTGTAAATTTAGATTCTAATGCATGTTGACAGACAAGCAAAATTTTCATCAGGATTTTATTTTGATGATGAGTAAAAGTGAGGTAGTTAGGCTGTTCCCTAATTCATGTCAGTCTCAACAATGTCTGTGATTACTTCTATCTGGACAACGATAGCGTTATTTTCTGTGTTTCCAGTGATGAGAATAATTCTTGTAGTAATAACACAAGAATGCCTTCCATAGCTGTGACATATTGTTTTTCACTACTGGTAATATTAAATGACCAAAAAAAAAAAAGAAAAAAATAATTTCTTTCTTGCTAAATAATTGTAAGGAGTCTCTTTATTATTGCATTATGTGTTTCTTAAATTCATGAACTCCCAGTGCACAAGATTCAGAATAGAAAAGACAATCAATAGCTATAACTTGCACAGTCTATTTTTGTTTTGAAGACAATTGGTATTTGCCTGAGGGCATAACCAGTAAGTAATTCAACTGGATTTATTTAAGTATGAAAGAATTAGGTATAAAGACAGAATTCAGTTCCCTTAGAAAATCAAAAGAGAGCTTTATTAAAGAAAGATGTTACTATGCAATAATTATGGAAACATGTTTTCCCTGTCTTGAAAAGTGAATCAATTTCCACAATTAGAAAAGTGAATGTGGGACAACTTAAATAGTTCAATTCCAGTGTTTGAAATACAATAAAAAAAAAAAAAAATTTAGGAGGCAAACTTTCCTTGTTTTTCAGCCTCATGGTGTGTTATTTTCTAACTGTGTGCAACACATTCAGATATCCAATATATTCAATACTAAAATAAAAGAAGAAAATTTTTCTTCCTTTGCCAACCTCCAGACTTTCTAATACATAAACTTTAGATATAAAAAGTTAGGTTTCAAGCCAGGCATGTGTTGAAAAGATTACACTCCCATTTCCAAACCCAAGAGCATAATGAAAGGAATGCTGGCTACCTAGTTCTGTAGAGTTTGCTTTTTAGATATCAGAAAAAGAAAAAAAATGGCTAACTTTGGAAACCATCTCTCTTTTAAGAGGTCATACTCATTGGAGCACAACCCTTTACAAGTTCATTAGCCATTTTGATCTTTCACGTCAGTAGGTATTTTCAACCTGGGGCATGATACTGAATTAGAATGTTGCTATTGCATCTCTAAAAATGGGCCAGTATCTTCAAACACGAACAGCTAAAATTTGGCATTTTAAACTAAATATAGAAACTGACATATAGAGATGTAGTTCTCAGAAGTGGTGAATATCCAAAGATTACTAGTGTAATGGGAGCACTTGCATAAGAAGGAAACTCCATGGAGCTAAAATGTAATTTATTTTTAATAGTACTCTTCATGCACTGTGGCAAAAAATGCTTTTCAAGAAAGGCAGACTTATTCCCTGAGTCATAACACTATAAATTCAACACTACTTTGGATTTAAAGATAGCAAAGAGAGAGTAAATTTCATCCAAAATGTTTAAGAACCATTATAGTGCTTCTTATACATGTAAGGACTCAGATAGATGATGGAAGAATGACGAGAACAAGAAAATTGACTTGAATGTGATGTAAGCACTAGAGTACTTTATGTTAATTTTCCTGATTTTTTTCCTACTTTATTATTTGGCGACTGAAATAAACTGTCATTCCCTTCTCATGTCTGACCGTTGTTGGCTGGTCGCCTTGGTATGTTTTTATATGTTAGCATCAGGGTTCTCAAAAATTTACTTTGTGTCGAGGCCTTGAGGTCACCCCCAGCCCTGCCTGTCCAGCACCTCTCAGGGATCCCCCCACGCTGCCCACGGCCCACGACCCCAGATCAGCCC
>VZTQ01005948.1:0-56362 GCA_013400755.1 Pelecanoides urinatrix
ATGATTCTATGATTCTATGGACTGAAAATAAAAAGCATGAGGCTGGTTATCTATCTTTTTTTTTTCAGATCTATCAAGCTCTCAAAAAATCAAAGAATATAATTTAACTGGGAAATAATATGGACAGATAGCTGACGATAATAATTCAGTAATGTCATAAGCTCACAGTTGCACTCCAGTAGAATACAACATGCAACCGACATTTTATGAACAAAATCTGCCATAAATTTTAAGGTTTGGTTCGTGGCCAAACGTTGGTCTTTACATGGTGACCATTGTATTTGTGGAGTTATGATGTGACCATAACACAACTCTGAAATTGGTAAATCAGTCTATGTATCAGAATATTAATCTATTAATGCTGAATGTGGTAGGCTTTCCTTTTTTCCTTTTTATCTTTTTTGGTTTTCATTTGCTAGCTGTTTTATAGTAATAATACTAAGTACAAAGAATTTCTTTTAGGCTTAAAGCAAGTGTGGTATAGGTCTAACAAATCAGTCATCCCAGCTATTGTTCTAGTTATCTTGATTTGGCAGTCATAAGACATTTAAAAATACGTGCCAATATGAAATGCAGTTTCTCCTTGTTTTTTTTTCCTACTCGAAGATTCGTAGTTGATATTAAAAAAAAAAAGATTATTTAGAAAAATAAACCTAGAAATGCTCAGGAGGATTGAGAAATCTTAAGTTCAAAGTCTGTACCACAGCAGAAATGTAGACATTTCCTTTTAAAACTTCTAATAAGTTGTATATAGCTGAGAAATAAACTCTGCATTCACTTATGGGATATGGAAATATGGGGTTGAGAATCTGGAGTCAAGTGCATACATTAACTGCTCATCACATGATTTTTTTTCATGCTTGAGCTCCTATTTTAATTTGGGGTTAGGGAAAGGTACCAAATTAATTAAGCAGCAGCATAATACATCCCTTATAGACAGGAGGTAGATTGAATACTTCCATAGTAGTGATTTCTAGTATGACAATTACTGCTAATAAACCTTGAGCTAAGTAAATCTGATAAACACCATGGCAGAATAATTTCTTCCCACTAGGAAATTACTTTACCTCCTGTGGGATGTGTGAGCATCACAGAGGTAAAAAGGGAATCTGCAGACACTCTGAAATTTCTTTTCATAGTATAACTTTTATTTTAATTTTTCCTACAAGTTTGTCTTCTGGAATAAAAGTATCTATGCCAGGATATCAGTTCATATAGCAGCTGATGGGAAAAAGTGAGATCTGTATTTATAATTCACTCTGAGATCCTTTCAAGATCCTTTGAAGTTTTAGAACTCAAATATTACAGACCATCTTCTGCAAAAGGATAAAACTTCAAAATCTACCACCAGATCATTAACAGCAATGCACTAATTGAAGACACAAAGATTAAAAAACCTCTTTTATTAGGCAATATTAGCTGTTAGCATTGAAAAGCCACCAAGTTAAACAGTCTCTGATGAAAACTTTTCTCCTTCTCTGAAGCAATTCTGCTGTATTTCACAAATGAATCTGAAGGAACACAGGAAGAGTCAGGTTAGACTTGTAAATGAACAGGCTTCTTTTCTTTGCAGTAGGGATAACATTAGGTCTTTTATAAAATTACCAGAACTGTTTTTTCCTTAGAATGTCCTTAGGTAGCCTAATCTCCATACTACAGCTGATTCCAGTTATCACATTCAGTGTCATGCTTTCTTACTAGTTTTCACCAAAGCAATTTTCACATTACATATTTAATTTACTTTGAAGCCTGACTGGGCTAATACGGTATTCAGTATTAATGGTTAGAGGCTCCATCTCCCATTGATCTTATGAATTAATAATTTCAAGTCTTCTGCTTGCACTTTAATTCACATAGCAAGGTAAGAATGTCTTTTGAACCACAAATAACTCTGTCGCTGCTTGTGTTTTTGACTGGGTTGCATTCAGGGCTGATGTACCACTGCAGAATATCCCTAGGAACAATGGTAAGCTTTTTCCCCTCATTACTCAGAAACTATGTACAGGTTCATTTCTGACAGGTTGTATTATATAAAAAATACAATGTCAAATCATCTGTCAGGCAATCTAACAACTGCCATAGCAGGACCGTGTGCCAGTTCTCAGGAATACCAATGTTTACTGTCCAGAAATCAGATTTGGTGTGTACAGAATGAGCAGCAGCATAAAAGCTTTCAGTTACTGTCTGTCCTTTGATGATTTTTCCACTCCATTTTTCTTCCAGAGACGCTGACCCAGTAATAACAAGTGAAGATAATAGTGGCAGGCAGATAATCATGGCAGGCAAAGCTGACAGCTTATGGCTTTAAGGAGTTTTCCTTTGGAAGTAAAAGTAAATAAAACATTTCTTATATTTTAATTCACCCTACGAATATTCCAAGAACCAAGACAAGTTCGCCCAAACAGCTGTGCCTGAACCAGCTCCCAGAAACTGTCAGGTCTAGTGCCCCTTCTTCTCTGCAGGGAGTTCCCATGGCAATGCCTTTAGCAGAAGTAAAAGGAATTACAGATAGATATTTAATTTTTTTCTTTTTTTTTTTTTTCCTTCCCCTCCTCTCTGTGTCAGTTCAGAAAAGTGTTGCTGTCTAATCTTTGGGGCACTGAGAACTGCCATTGGGCTACCCGGCTCCATTTGCTCTGTTGGTTGCATTTGAAAAGTCTGTCCTAGTTCCCCTGTGTCTCTTGGGTGTCTGATTTACGACATCAAACAAGAAAAAAAGGCAAGAGAGACTTTCAAGAGTGAAAGTTGTTGTGGGGGGAAGATGCTAGCCCAGAGCTGTCTTCAATTCAGGCACTTGGAAAACACAGTATGTTTAATTTTTCTTTTAATTTGTCTGCAATTATCCAAGGAGCCTGGCTATAGTCATTAAATATAAGACATAGCACATGAAATGTAGCAGCTAGAAACATGTCTGCAGAATATTGGCAGGCACTCAGATTTGTTGTCAGTGATTTGTGCTCTGATGAGATTGATGGTTACTCTGGCCGTATTTGGCAATTGATAAAGGCATATAACTTGAGCAATTATCTATGACAAAATAACCAAGACCTAGGTGAATTTATTGGAGAATTTTACAAAAAATATCACCAAACTGTCACTCGAGAACTAATTAGCTTTTTTTTTGCAGCATGCAGCTATACTAGAAAGAAAAGCAGAGTGACAGGCATATGACACGTTACTATTGCACAGGCTGTAGCTTCAAGTGAGAACATAAATGCTAGGTGCTCTTGCACAAAGGCAGAGTAGATTGCTCATGATGGGCCTGTTCCCAGCCATGGCGAAGTCAGTGAGTATCCTTTCTAACCACCCTAGGCTTTGAGTCAGGCCCAGGAAGAATAATTTCACAGCCCAAATGTAATGGAGAGGACCAGGACAGCAGAGCTGCCTATGACCACACTGTGAGAAGAATAGAAAACTCTCCTCTTTCTCTTTTTTGGCTCAAGGTGAGTTTAGCCCTGTAGTGGGCTTAGGGTTCCTGCTCTGCCCCTGGTCCTGGGTTTTCTTCTAAGTGACGTAGGGAGAACAGATAGCCAAGACTTAGATGCGGGGACGCTTAAGACACAATCTGTCCTCTTTAAGAGAGCTGGAGTGTGCTCTAAGTCTCCTGCAGTGTGGTCTGGGAGAGCACCAGGGGCCACGCTGTGCTGAGGGAAGGGAAAATCGACTCTGTGCTAAGACAGAGGATGCTTCAGGTTTATGTTTCTCAAAAGTTAATGACTTAGTTGGAAGCAGAGGTTATGCAAGAAGTAGGCTATAACTCTTACATCAATGCATGAGACTCATAATTTCATTTAGCAAATTATAGAAAAAAGGCAAAACAGAGGATCATCTTGCTCTGCAGTGCTTCTTAATGGCAACGTTTCAGGTAGCTCTTCTGATCATCTCATGAATGCTCAGATGTAGCTCTTGCATCCCACACAGTTTGTATGTAATAGATGTCAGCAACTACCTTTTCTGATTTCAGTCTCAAACTGCAAACAAACATGAACCCAAGCACATATATTAAATTTTAACCTGTTGACCCATAAAATAATCCATTTTAAGATGAAAGGGCCTTGAAAAGATAACTGAAGACTTTTGTAATATCCAGTAGAAATTACCGAAAAACTATATAATCAGGATGGCAGTATCTACAAGAGAAACTGTAGTAACAGTTTTTGTAGGAAGTTAAATACTTTCAACTTAAAAGTATACTTGAACTTGAACTGCAGAAACTTTATGAAAGCAGTTAATTTCTACCTCCACTTGTTACCTCAGTGAATAGCATGCAGCTCTGTTTTACCACTTTCCTGTAAAGACAGTAAGAACCTGGCTTGGAAGCAAGCCCACATCAAATACCAGATTCCAGAGCCCTGGGCCAAATCCTGGAACTTTGTGAGTAGAATTTCTCTGCCACTATTACAACAAATGAACAAATTTCTTTTGTAAAAGGAAAGATATTACTGATTTAAATTGGTTTCAGAAATTCTTAAATAAGTAGGAAAGTTAGAGTTTTTTCTTGCAGCAGAAATTTTCAATAAAGCAAATATGTATAACCAGTGCATACCACAGCTTAGTCATGTGTATTTAGCTACATAATTATGACTGCTAATCATAATCTTAAATTCAGAATGCCTCTTTCTTCAAGGGTTTGAAAAACAGCTCTATTGCATAGTACAAGTTTTGGCCTTAGTTAAAAAAAATGCACCTGCCTCCCCGCCCAAATCCTGTTTGAGCATCTTAAAAGTCTCCCTTTGTTTCTTTCATTTCATTTAGTTGCTGCTCGAAGTAATTGTCTCTGTGCCTTCAAAATCCTTTACAGCTGTTTCTGCATTATTGTCTGTTAACCCAATTATCAAGTAAAAAATTGCTAAAATCTCTCCTGGCAAACAATTTGCCTTTCAATTATGAAGAAGTCTGCCACTTTACAAACACAGTTTCACACGTGAAGGGTCTCCTCTGGTCCTCCACTGATTCAACCTTTTGCCTGCTGCTGTTTCAGCTTGGAAAAATGCAGCACGTGGAGGCTTTCCCCTTCCCTTGACAAATGCTGTGGATCAAAGAACTGCTGTGGTAAGAAGATTGAAAAGAAGATGATGATGATGATAAAACAGATGCTAGCAGTGCAATAAAGATCTCATGTGCTCTAGACCACTAATAATAATGATGTGTATCTGTATGATAGGAACACATCACCATCCTATAAAATGTCAAACATTCTGTTTGTCTCATAGTGCATATAAACAAACAATTTTTTCCCCAGTATAGTTCACCAGAAGTTCTGTTATTCATGTATGAGCACTAACTGGAATGAATAAAATACTCTCATGCAGTAATAAAACTAATGAATCATGCAGTGAGGTTTAGGCACAAGGGCTTAGGCACACTAACAAGGTACTGTGTGTTAGCTGATTCATGAGAAGTGTGTATACATACACTTAATTCACAGCGTATACGAAAGTATTATAATAAACTTAGTTCTCTTTCACAAATTTCCATAGAATGTGTTAATTGAAAATTTTTCATCAAAGCTATTCGATAGACTTTTTCTGTAAAAAAACCATCTTTGCAGTTCATTTTTGAAGGAAAAACTGAAATTATTTGTTTGTTTGTTTCCCTGAATTTCTTTAGATAACATTTTTTTTACTAGAAATTTCTTTTCTTACTAGCAACAGTAACTACGAGATTTCCAGACCCAGTATATTCCTCCTTACTACATCTGTCACCTGCTTCCAGGTGTAACATGCTGTTTGCTTATTTTAATTTGTGTATTTTGAAAAATATCAGCTTCACCTTTTTCTGTTTTCAGTAGAGCAGATCCTTCATTCTCACTCTATGGCTATGTTGGCTTTTCTTTAAGATCTCTCTGTATATGATCTGTAATGTACTTAGTGGCCTCAAACATTGAGGATTAATTTTCTATACCCTGTCACAGAGAATTCAAATGCCCTTTTGAATTCAAGGGCTTATGAATTGAATTTACCTATGGCATTATTAAATAGAAACTTTTCTTTTAAATATTAATTATCTTTGCTTTAAATTTAGTTTTTTCATAAAAAGAAAGTAATTTCATCGATTCAAGATAGTTCACATAACTGTAGAACACACAAACAGGCATTAAAGAAGCATCTTACTAATAGGTCAAGAAAAAAGTTTGGTAGTTTGTTTCTTGCTCGCAGTGTTTTTATATTTATGAGAAACAATAAAAGTTTCATACTTTCTCTGTTATGGTTTGTAATACATAAGTTTCTTTTCCAGAAGAAAATTAAATGAACATTAATCTTTATTCTTAGCTTTGATTCCTGGAGAAAAGAATAAGTGAGGTATTTTTTTCCTTCTTTTCTTCCCTAAACTTTTTGGCTAGGGTATCTTCTACTTGCAGATTTAAAATGCTTCGGGTTTTTGTCAACTTTACTGGAACAACTAGACATTTTAAGCAGTTGGATCTTTTGCATTGCTATTTTTGTTTTTCCTCTTTGGAATTATTAAAGTTTTATCTTTATTGCATACCTCTGGGCTTGCTCCAAGGCATATAGTTACCAATTGAAAGATTCTCTGTCACACATATCTTTTTTCATGCTGTAAATTTATGCTTCAGGCATGGAAAATCATGTGGCTGAAACAAACTCAGCAGAGTCTTGAGTACCTGTAAAAACAAAATAAAATCTTAATAATCTATGCCTAGTTTCTAGATAGTGCTGTACACACTGAGCTAGAAATTCATTTCACAGTGAGACCATTAAGAAACTGATATATCAAAAGATGATAATAAGGTCACTTTACTCTTGTGCCCAATTCCTTTATTCTACAGAATATACTTACACGGTGATGAAAGGGTTTTTTTCAAGCCCTCAGAAAGTGTTAAAGATTCATGTATCTATTTGTATAGGTACTAATACGATATTGCCTTAGTACTAACATTCTCTTTTGCAGGCGAAAAGACTGTAAAATTGCAAATTAGTATGCCTAAACTGTAAACTCTTTAGAGCCAGGAATGGTCTACTTTATTTCTTGTAAAATGTCTGATACAATAGTGTCTCATATGTTACTGGAGATGGCAACAGCTTTCAGGTCAGAAGTAACTAATTGTAATGTAGACTTAAAAGTTTATTGCAAACCTATAGTCTTACATCAAGGGATATAAAGAAAAAAATGGAATCAAGGCTTTTTTATTCCCATGTCTATCATGAATTATGCATATTCTTTTTCTTTTCTCATCATTTAATAGTACAAAAAAAAAAAAAAAAAGCATTTTTAAGATCTCCAAGACTCTTCTCATGAAGGGAATGGCTAAAAGTCCTGAAGTGATATAATGAGCTATAATTATGCATTTACTTGCTAGTTTGAAGTCTGAAAATGATGGCTTTCAGAGAAAAAAGGAAGACATAATATACACAGGGTGACCCTTGTTCTCCTCATTGTAAACTAAAGTGCACTTCTAAACCTGGTGGCTGAAATGCCATTAGTTTCCTAAGGTCATCTCTATGGAAGGTGTGGGCCTCTGTTTCAGATCTACGTCTCAGCACATCTACCTTATTCTCTAGCAGCATAGCAGTTTGCAGACTAGGACTACTCAGAAAGGGATATCTTAAAACATTGTTAAGACCTATTGAACAGTTGTCTCTGGGGTTGGCATAAGTCTACCATGTGTGGAGCCAAAGAAGTAAGATCTGTGCAGAAAAAATGTCCTGTGTTACAAAAAACATTTAAAAGTCAACATCAGTGAAGGTAGGTTCTAGAGTACTGACAGTACATGGGTACTAGTATCTATCTGATAAGCACTAGTATCTATCAGAAAGCTATAGAGATAGTATCAATACTCTCTGAGATCTATTTAATAGAATGTTTTTTATTAAAGAGAGATGGGGAAAAAAAGCATAGAAAATACAAACCCTTTCAACAGCTTCATGAAAGAATATTTAAGTTATTGTGTCAAAATTTTAAGGATGATATTTATTTGTCTGTTGCATGCAGGTACAATTCCCTCAACACTGAAGATAATTAAGAATGTGAGTTAACAGCAGAACAGGTCCCTGGAAGGATCTTAAATTTTGGTAGTGAAATGAAAATTACTTAACACTAGACTCACAAGAAACAGTGGATTATGTCAAATGATGTTGACTTATTGTCTCTAATACCAATTAATCACTTTTTTATGGCAAACTTACAAAAGAAACTAAATTAATTGCTTTCTTAATGTAGTAATATCTTTCATTAACAATAAACAGCTGAGATTACTGGAGGATTTGTGCAGTAACAGGAGCAATAATTTATAACAAATGAAAGTAATCTACATTACTGCCAGATTTTAGCTGTAAAATTTAGCTTAGGTAAATTATTAATGCTATTAAATTGTTAGAAAAAGCCATGTGAGAACCAGTTACAGATTTCAAACATGGATTCACTCAGTCATGTGGTGCTGAAAAGAAGGACAATCCTGAACTATAAGAAAATAAGCTGTGCAGCACTGCACAAGTGGTTGTTTAATTTAAGGTATTTAGCAATGTTTAATTTAAAAGGGGATTTGAAAACCTGTTGCTTTCTGATAAATACTGGAGATGGTATGGAGGGAAGAACTCAGGATAAGGAGGTCCATTTTTTAATTCTGTCATTGATTGTTCTTAATAAATCTCATCTGAATTCCTTCCTTTCTGTGACACTCGTATGCCACTTGTATAATAATGCAAGAATATTAAAAACATGCAAAACCAATAGCGCTGTCTATTGCTGCAAATAGTTGAGTCCCAGTAAAGATGCCCATCAGCTGAGCATGATCCAGCTATACTGAACTCTCTCAGTTTGTGGAGAGGATGTGACTTAAGTCCAGTTGAACCATAAAGGGTGTCTGGATTTATTAAAACTTCAGCTGCAAATTTAAGTCACAGCTATGATAAAACTTCTCATGTCAGGGCTTGTTTCAGGAATCAGAGACCTGTAACTGATGTTACTTAGCATAATAAACATATATGTATACATACATACAAGCACACGCACACACCCACAAACATATATACATGTACGTATGTGTATACTGAAGTAGTAGTGAACTCCATTGAAATAAATGCTGCTGCATGGATCCGTAGACCAGTAGTCTTTAGCAAGCCACCGTTGCAGTTTGTCCTCACCACTTTTTTTTCCATGTCTTATTTTACTGTTTGTAGTAATTATTAACTCCTGCTCACCTTTACCTGTCATTATTCTCTGTTGCTGGCTACTTACTTCAGCTTTAGGAAGACAGTTTCCTAAGAGATATTAGTTGATCTTCCCATCCTCAAAGTGATAATATTGATATTTCTAAGGGCTTCTCTGGTTCTGTATGAGAGGCTGTCCTCCATATATGTATATATAATTTGCTTCTAATGGCCTACAATTCAGCTTAATACTCCATTATGAAAGATATTTAACTGCCTCTATTTTTACATAGTCAAGACATATATCTCACACCTATAGGGAACAAAAGGTCTCTGTGGAGTTGCAAAGCTGCTCTTAACAGTAGTTTACAATTAAAAATTGTCTACCTCTGGATGTAACGCACGTCTCATTTTCTCCTTCAACCAGTTTGTATTCTACCAGTCAGCCAGTTTGTGTTAATTCAGTTATTTCATTTGCAGAAACACTTTAAATTTTGTGGAGCCTAAAATATTTAAAATTTTGTAGACTGAATCAACAATTCAAAGGAAATATTTTCCTTCATATTTTGATATAAATGCATATTGTCCAAGAGAGCTCCCCAACAAATAAATTCTGTGTTAGTTCAACTGTTCATGTGGTTTCCAGGTGTCATTTCAAGGAAGACTATGTTGAAATAATCCAGGTTGGAGTGACACAGACTGAAATAAATTCATTAGAGCACATATGTAGGTAAAAAAGTATCCACAGCTTCTTGGCCAAATACAAATGAAGTTAATTTCTTTGATTTAGCCATCTATATGTTTGGGGCACGCAAGGTTCAAAACATGTGGAAATAAGGGTTCTTCTCATTTGCAAAAGTATCACTCCAAAAATAAAGTGCTCGCCAGCTTTAATACCAGACTTGCAAAAGTCTGAGAGAGCTGATGGCTTCAAATCCATCTAAAGAGGGATCAAGCTGAACAAGTTTAGTGTAGCTTTGGTCATTAATGTGAATATTTCAGGTGCTTTTATAGTTTGTAAACTTTAGTCCCAATCATTATGCAAAAAATATATGCCTAAGTTTGGGTGTTCATATCTCCTGTTTAATTGCTCAGTTTATTGGAAAACTATCAGTGAACCAAAAAAAATGCACACAACCTTGTCTGCATAGCACAAGAAATCTGGATGTTAATGCAAATTAAGATAGATAAAATAGATAAGATAGATAAATTAAAATAAGAATTGGAAAAATGAGCTGATTTCCTAATTTGAATTTAAGAACTGATCAAGTCACAAGCTGATGAGAAAAACAGAAGTTTCCCAAAAGACAATTACTGTTTCATGAAAAGCCAGCCAGTCCAATCCTGTGAAATTCTGCACATTCCAGCTCTGTCTGGCATGGTTTGTTCAGCTCCTGCTTTGTTTCTGAAAGGGAGCAGATAATTTTGCAGATTAAAACCATAGCCTCCAGTCTACTGGGACAAATCAGCTAATTTACGTTTAAAGTGTTGCGAGAGGCTGAATTAAATACCCACTATCCCAGCAAGCACAGTAGATACTGTCAAAGAGGCATTTTTAGCCCTCGAGGCATGTAGTCACTAGTGCTAGTCCATAAGGTAATTTCATCCTGAGAGATTTTGATGATCTTTCATAAGGAGCTTCCCTGCTATTGATAGCTGAGGGAGGCTCCTAAAAGCATTCAGCTTCTTGCAGATGGGATACTGAGGCTTCTAGAGGGTGGAAATTCATGCAGTTGACATGGGACAAGCCTTTTCCACCAGAAAGCTGTTATGCCTTTTCCACCAGAATGCTGTTATACTACTCTTGCAACTAATTGTAACGTCTACTTTCCTAACAGTAAGTGAATTCAGTCAGAGAAAGTTCTGCCATGAATAAGACAATAAAGCAATAAAAGACTCCAGATAGCTTTGTCAGTCATTTTACTCTTGAACATGAATCTTCAAAGTCAAGTGCAATTGGAATGAAACACTGTACTATGCGGATGTGTTACCTCTGAGCATCACTGGAACTTCCATCTGCTTTCTCCTCTGAAAGCTCACTTTCTGAAAATAATCTTGTGTATGCATGGAAATCAAAGCACTCATAGAGTTTCTTACTCCTGTATACAAGGTGATTATGGAATGGAGCACTGATTTTACATTTCTTTTCTCCTGCAACATCCTTGACAGAAAACCAACTTTAATTTTGGTAGGCCATGGAAGGACATTAAAAGCTCATCTGGAAGCTTGAACTGAAGTCAGTGAAGTTTCTAGAATTTAAGAAAGGGAGATAAAATACAATGACTTGAGTGGGTAGATATCATCAGAAAAAATCAGGTGCAGTATAGATGCCACAAAAATGCAACAGAACTCAAAAACACAATGTAAACCACTTTTCATTTACATTATGAGATGTTTTATCTCAATTATGAATATTTTCAAACAGGTGGACTTCTTTCTTCAATTAGCTTGAGTCTTCTAGCATCTTTACCACTACCACAATGGGCCATGGAAAAAACCAGAATGAACAAGGTCAATAACATTCAAAAGTGTTTTGAACTTTCTTCTGATTGTTGGAGAAAACATTATTTAAGCTCAGTTATCAGTTGACAATTGCAAGGTGAGAGCTGATGTGTCCCTCAGCAGTCCGTATTGGGACAGGTATTGTTTAATATCTTCATCAATGACATAGGCAGTGGGATCGAGTGCACCCTCAGCAAGTTTGCAGATGACACCAAGCAGAGTGGTGCGGTCAACATGCCTGAGGGACAGGATGCCATCCAGAGGGACCTGAACAAACTCGAAAAGTGGGCCCGTGTGAACCTCACGAGGTTCATCAAGGCCAAGTGCAAGGTTCTGCACCTGGGTTGCGGCAACCCGCGGTATCAATACAGGCTGNGATGACCTTTAAAGGTCCTCTCCAACCCAAACTATTCTATGATTCTATGGTCTTCTCACAGGGATGCTTTCCAGTCCCTCCTGTGATTGCAGTCAGTGAATGGTAGATGCTTTGGCAGCAGCAGAGAAGATTTTTGAAATAGATTGTTCAATACACAGAATTCTTCATCAGCCATCCTTGATGCACTCTGCAGGCAGGTTAGCTCAGGCACCTCTTGCATGGGTGTTTTCTCTCTATGCACTCAGGAAAGAAGCAAGAGTAGAATTCTAGAATCAGAAATCCACCAACTCTAGAATACTTATTATGAAAATACTTCAACCAGAAGGAAGTTTTCTCAAGAATTCTGCAATTCCTGTTGTATTTAAATTTGGGAAAAAACATGTTTCAAAGAGATTTTTTTCCCTATCTGTCAGCTGCCATGAAAATGAATGGAGTGATACAATACAGTGTAATTTTGGCATCAGCTCCAAGAAATCATGGAGAATCTATTCTAAGTCTGGGGTAAAGTTAAACCAGGTTATCCTGCCAAGTCCTTTTCAGTTCTAGCTTCATCCTGATACCAGATATTATCCTGTTAGTAATCACCTGGGATTATAAAATTGCAATTTCCATTAAATTGCATTGTCTGCAATGGAAATTTCTTTAAACTCCCTTCACTCTGCCCACATATGCTTTTGTATATGTGCCAATGAAGATCATTCAATTAGATAAGTGTCTTATTCTGTCTTATTGTTTTTCCCACTTCACATATAAAAGCACAAACTTGATAATAAGTGATTTGGAGCTTGTGATTCATTCATTTTTATTAGTTTACTGGGTTCGCATAAGATTTTATAAATTGAATCGCTCATTATGTAGCAATTTATGTAATGTTGTGTCAGATTTTCAATGCCATCTTTTCTTAGCTAGAACAAGTGGTTTTTTAAAAGTCTCTTTCTATCTGTCCATCAACACACTTGAAACATTGCTACAGAATTGCTACATCAACCCACTTGAAACATTGCTACAATTAAAATTCAAAATCGTCTTTCTTTTATGTAGTTTTCATGCCTCTCACTCATTTTCCAAACAGCTCTCCTTTCCTTGCACACTGTCATCTAATAATGTCCTCAAAACACTAAAGCAACATCTCAGGTGGAGCTGGGGGAGCATTGCAGAACATGTTCTGTAAATATCTTCGGTTTTTAAGTTATTCACTTTGACTCTGCTCAGGCTTTCCCTTTTCCATGAATTTTCTAACAGATAAATGAAATAACGTTCATCAAAAGAACAAGTTGTTAGTGAGCATTGCAAAGCCAGAAAGCCAACTTAAAAATTGTAATTTTAATGATTTGAATCAGAAACATGACACTAACAGTTAGCATATGCAGTCAAGGAATTGAAGTGTGTCATGTCAAACAAATCCCATTTCATATACAAAGACTGTATGTGGAAAAAATACAGGTCATAAATTATCTTTTAAATTATTTGATTAATAACATTAGATACGAGAAAAATATACTGAATAAAGCATGTACTGGAATTTTCCCTTTAGTACTTATTTAAACAAATGTTCTGCCAGTCTTGAAGTCACTTCCTACCATCTGCTTTGTGAAATTTGTTGCTGAGGCTCCATTATAGTCAAAAGCAGACAGGTGACATGTCAAGAAGTTACAGTTGCTAGTATCACTGCCTTTTTTTGATCATGCCTGTAGGGTGTACAAAATTAACAAATTTCCCTTTGTGAGAAGATGACTGAAAAGATATAATAGAAAGGAATGGAATGGAATGGAATGGAATGGAATGGAATGGAATGGAANGGGACCTAGAGTGATCATCCAGTCCAACTGCCTGACCACCTCTCTAGGAAGCCTGTTCCAGTGTGGGACCACCCTCTTGGTAAAGAAATACTTCCTAATATCCAGTCTAAACCTCCCCTGGTGCAGCTTTGGACCATTCCCATGTGTCCTATCACTGGATAGCAGGGTGAAGAGATCAACATGAAGAGAAGATGCAGACAGAGAAAGGAAAAATTGTGGATCTGAGGCCACAGAGGAAGAGAACAGGGAATAAGCTTCACCTTGTTTGGCAGCAGAAGTGGCAAAACTATGTGACAAGTTGCAGAAAATCAAGCCTGCCTACACGGACATCTTGGAGCCCACAGACAGACAATAGCACCAGTGCTGTGCAGGGGCACCGTTCCCCGTTCCCCACTCTGCCCTACTCCCCGAGGTCAGGGACACTCAGTCATGCTGTTACATCAGAGCAAAACTAAATTTATGTCTTGGAGCTGTTATGGGTCTTGGAACACAAAAAATAGTTTGTCACTTATTAACAAAATGGATTTTTGTTTGAGAACTGCTACTTCCCACCCCATAAAACTATGAAGATATGCTAAAAGCAGCACTATAGACTCTTTTTTTTACAGGCAACTATTGCTATTATATATTTCTTCAACATCAAGGTCAGAACAGGAGAGATTTTTACACTGCTGTTGTGAAGCATTTTCCATATTTCACAAAGCTGTTCGAGTTTAAGCATACAATAAATAGTTTTTCGCTGCTGATTTTTAAAATTGGGCTATTCGTGGATGGCACATGTCTAAGGGTTCAAAATTCACAGCTGACCTCTGCTTTAATTTTCTTCCTGCTTCTCTGATCAAAAATATAATGACAAAAAGAGGTTGATGAAAATATTTATGAGGGGTTTTAAATACAAAATTTTGCTGTTAAATGAAAGTTATTTAATATTTTTCAGTTAATTTTCTGGCTGTGCAGCAGTCAAGCTAATATTCCGAGCACAGTTTGTAAGTGATGTTTTGTGTAATTAAAAAGAAATAGAGAAATAATATTTGTTCTTCCACCGATAATGAATTTTGTCCTCTCATTTAAAATCAATTTGTTTTCTCCCACTAGTCCCAAAATGTATTTTGCCTTCAATGCCTATGCACTTCAATTGTTTGCCTCATCAATCACTAAAAGGACAGGGGAAGCTCAGGGAAAAAGGAGGAAAAACAAGTCCAGTATGACACAGTTGAACACTTAATATCAAATGATTTCAAATAATGTACATCCAGTCTGGTGCCAATATACAGGAAAGTAAAACAAAGCATAAAAAAACATGCATATCTATAGATTTCTGAATGAACATTCTTGTCGTGCTATTGATTCTAGTAGTATTTTTTGTGTTAGAGGAATTGTTCTCCACTATTTCTTCAGACAATATTTGCACTGAGCCACATGCATACACAGAGTTTTGCAGAACCATTTAGGACAGCTGTCCTGCTGAACATCCTCCGTTATCAGAAGGGCAAAATGGTCTGGTTTCATGATAAGGCATTGTGATAATATTCTTTCACCTGTTTAGTAACAAAGTGTGAAGAATAATCTTAAATATTTTTTGAAGTCTAATTCATTAAATGTTGCTGAAGTTCATGCTGAGAAAATATTTTAAAATGGATGCATTGGAAGCATGGAGTAAAAGGTGACAAAATGCCATCCTAATGACCTCCCACACGAGGTACAGCATATGACTGGTAGGCGTGATCCAGGAAGTAGCTATTGCTACTTGGTTATCGGTCAGCGCGGGTGGTGAGAATATACAAAATACACTCTTTTTGTATATTCTATCTTTACTATTATTATTATTATTATTATTATTTATTATTATTTATTATTATTATTAGTTTCCCTTTTCTGTTCTATTAAACTGTCTTTATCTCAACCCATGAGTTTTTTTCACTCTTACCCTTCCAATTCTCTCCCCGTCCCACTGGGGAGGGGAGAGTGAGCGAGCGGCTGCGTGGTATTTGGCTGCAGGTTAAACCACGACACAGGTTGATCTCTGACAGTTACTGTATGACATCTATCATTGGAATTAAAGACCTATAGTCACCAGCTGGTAATATGAGTAGCTCTTCTCTTTGCGTGCATCAGATATAAGCAGAGGACACATAGCTGATGTTAACAAAGAAAGATGAAGAATACTTCCATTACAAAATAGCTTCAGAGTTATAGGAAAGAACCATTAAATTTACCTTATTCTACCCCCTTTTTAAAAATAATGAATTATTTTTATAGATGTTTGGGAACTATTAGTTTGTTTTGATATGTCAGCATCAGCCTCGCTGGGAAGAAACTCCATCATCATATGCAAATAAATAAGATTAGTTTTTTTCCAATTGTGTTTGCCATTATTCCTTTTTAACTCTGTTCCTTCTAATTTAATGTTGCTTTGAGTGCATGTTATTTCCTTGTCTGAAAAAAGAAAAAAAAAAAAGATGATCACAATTAGTGTATCTAAATGGCAATATGTAATTTCCTTGCCTGAGTATGATAAATACATTGTTGCTAGGAAACAGTTTCCAAAGACAAAATTTTCAAAAGGCAGCATTTATGTACATAAAAAATGTCCCAAGTATAATCACAAAGCAACGTGGAAACCTAAACAAAAGTACCTTTGTGGGGTTTGAAGGGGAAGGAAGGAGAAAGTCTGTTAGCAGACACAGCTAGTTAGTAGCCTACTTTACTAGATAATCATTTTATGGCATATCCTTATTTTAACCTATTCCTATACTGTGCATAACATACCTTTCCAAGTCTAAGATTCAACAGCAATATGCAAGCATAATTGCAGTCCCCATTTTTCAGGCATAGAATCTGATCTTCAAAAACATCATCCACATGAATAAATACAGGTTAGCCCAGAATGGGGCATGGTATGGATTTTCCCTGAAAAGTAATATTTTGCATCTTTAGCTATATTTAAATTTGAAAAAATAAAAGGCATTAATTTACTGATTGGATAAGTCTTTTTTGCAAGTCTCAGTAATGAGCCATCACGGCAGCCTCAGTAAAAGATGAAGTGAAAGCTGTACTGAAATTGTTCAGACACCACAAACGTTTTTGCATGGCCCAGCTGCTAAACACGTAAGATTCTTCTCTCCTAATGTGTCTTTTGGATGATGCTGACTTGAGAAGACCAAAGGCTACTATGCATGAACTTGCACCTCTGCAGAATATTCTATGTAGTCTTGTTTTTTGTGGATAAATCTCTTCAACATTAGAGAAGTCAATGTTATGCCCCTGATCCCAGAGACCCTCTTGTCCAGTCTGGGATCTCCCAAACCATGGACTCTTTAATTCTTTTATTCCCAAGGGAAACACTCAGTCACACACTCACCTGACTTGCTGCTCACAGTGTGGAGCAGTGCAGAACAGCTCCATTTTTTCCTCTCTGCATTCTTTTGCAGCAAACCCTTGTATATACCTTCCCTGGTAGGCAGTCCTTTGCTTTGAGACCCTTTCTGTAGTAACACCTAGGTGGCATTTCAGAAACATCTTTAGAAAAAACCCAAACCTGCTCCATCTGCTGCCCTTGTTCTGCTTCAGGGCCAGTATTTTTCAGCAGCTGTTTTCTGATTAGTGGTTCAGGCACAGCCATGGGAGGCAAACAGATCCTCTAACACCTGCAACGGCCATGAGCTGTAGAGGATATATCCTTCATTAATCCGCTGGAAACTTTAAAGACCAAAGGCAATTTTGTTGCAAAAAAAGAGGCTGTCTGTGAGCTTGGAAGCTAAAATGTGTATAGATATTGGCACTAATGCCCTAATTATTGATTGAATTTCCCAAGTAATCTAAATAGATGCTCACTACCAGCCTGGCCAGTGTTCTGGTTCCTCTGATTGCTTCATTTTCTAGCATCCAGATGAGATATTCTAGTCTGTCTTATAAAATTCCCTTTTTTTTATAAAAGCAGTTGTTTCCACAAGATAACTAATTCACAAAGGTAGTGGAAGTCTATTGGGAAGCAAATGGAATGAGATAAAGTCTCTGAAGTCAGAGGAACAAGGAAAAAACTGCTGAGAGATTCCAGCAGTGCAGGTGCATGAGGCAAGGTATTATGTAATGATCATTCCTTTTTCACAGAAGATTAACTCAAACATTCCTTTGGTCCTTTCAATAGAAATGAGTTTGATTTTTTCAAAATGTGAAGCTTAGATAATTTCCTTGATGTAAGCTAACAAAATTTCCGTTATGATTGGAAGAATGTAATATTTCCATTGGACAGTATAAAATATAAAAAGCAAAATATATGTAGACAAAGAAAACATATATACTGTAACAACTAATAAATAAAATTTTGCAGATACATAACTGAATTCAGGATTTCCTTTGTGTGAACTACTTCTCACTTCAGAGTTTTTGAACTAAGGAAAATATCTGTTTCTAAAGAAACAAAAATAGCACGAGCCTGTCCTGACAATGACTATGGAATTTTTCATCATAATAAATTAAAGTCCAAGTTTTTTGCAATCTTTTTATTAATCACCTATGTAAGACTAGTGTAAGTACAGCAAGGTAACCTGGGTACACAGAGGTAAGAGTTCTCTAATACACAAATTGAGCAGCATACTTTGCTGTAGAATAGGTAATGATCACCCATACTGGAACTGCATTTATGTCTGTAATATCCACTGCCATTACAATAAAATGGGCAAGGCAACCAAAATACAAGGTGTTTAAATATCTCAGAATGTAATAACAATTCCCAAGTTATACCGCTGAGCCTGTAAACTAATAGTTAAAATAGAAAAGGTCTTAGGTATCCAAGTTTACAAGTGCAGTCCCAAAAGGCTGCCCATTACTAGCTGTTTAGCTCAGGAGATTATTAAACTTCATATCTGAAAGTTTTACTTTTAGGTCCCTGCGGTTTTGCAGCCTCAGAAATGGCTGACCCTGAGCTGTCAGGTATCTCGTAAGTCTCACTGGGTCTCTGAGTTTTCACAGTCCTCTGTGGTTTCTTAGTCTTCTGGGGTTTCCAGTTTGGTGGGCATAGTATGTTGTGCGAGTGCTTTTTGCAGACAAGTTTAAACATACGTCACCAACACTGCACCACCCAAAAGCCATGTGACACACGTGTCAAAACAAAAAACTCCCAGCAGCCCCAACTGATATTCTGGATTGACATTGACCCTTTAAAATATAACTTCAAAAATGTTCAGTAAGGCTTACAACTTTCCTACGGTTTTCATGGCCAGTCAAAAATTGTGGGTGTTTAAAACCATAATGCAGTTCATTTGAAAGGGACCTCTGGAAATGATCAAACCCGTGCTACTGGTAAAAGCAGGCTAACTTCAAAGTTTGAGCAAATTGCTTAGTGTGAGCTTAGTGGAGCAAATCTCCAGGGGTGAAAAGTCCAAAACTTTGCTTGGTAACTAGTGTCTGTGCTTAATCCCTCTCATTTTGATCCCTACCCTCGCCCCATGCTCCACTGGAGTTTCCCTGCTGCAACTTGTGACCACTGCATACAACAGGTTTATGAAAGGCAAGTCCTGCTTGACTAACCTGATCTCCTTCTATGACAAGGTGATCCACTTAGTGGATGAGGGAAAGGCTGTGGATGTGGTCTACCTGGACTTCAGTAAAGCCTTTGACACTGTCTCCCACAGCATTCTCTTGGAGAAACTGGCTGGTCATGGCTTCGACAGGCCTACTCTTTCCTGGGTAAAAAACTGTCTGGTCCGCCAAGCCCAGAGAGTTGTGGTCAACAGAGTTAAATCCAGTTGGTGGCCAGTCACAAGTGGTGTTCCCCAGTATTGGGGCCAGTTCTGTTTAATATCTCTATCAATGATCTTGACGAGGGGATCGAGTGCTCCCTCAGTAAGTTTGCAGACGACACCAAGTTGGGCGGGAGTGTTGATCTGCTGGAGGGTAGGAAGGCTCTGCAGAGGGACCTGGACAGGCTGGATCGATCGATGGGCTGAGGCCAACTGCATGAGGTTCAACAAGGCCAAGTGCTGGGTCCTGCACTTCGGCCACAACAACCCCAGGCAACGCTACAGGCTTGGGAAAGAGTGGCTGGAAAGCTGCCCAGAGGAGAAGGCAGCTGGGGGTGCTGGTTGACAGCTGGCTGAACATGAGCCGGCAGTGGGCCCAGGTGCCCAAGAAGGCCAATGGCATCCTGGCCTGTATCAGAAAGAGTGTGGCCAGCAGGAGTTGGGAGGTGATCGTGCCCCTGTACTCGGCACTGGTGAGGCCGCACCTCGAATCCTGTATTCAGTTTTGGGCCCCTCACTACAAGAAGGACATGGAGGTGCTGGAGCATGTCCAGAGAAGGGCAATGAAGCTGGTGAAGGGTCTGGAGCACGAGTCTTATGAGGAGTGGCTGAGGGAACTGGGACTGTTTAGCCTGGAGAAGAGGAGGCTGAGGGGGGACCTCATTGCGCTCTACAACTACCTGAAAGGAGGTTATAGCGAGGTGGGTGTCCATCTCTTTTCCCAAGTAACAAGTGGTAGGACAAGAGGAAATGGCCTCAAGTTGCTCCAGGGGAGGTTTAGATTGGACATTAGGAAACATTTCTTCACCAACAGGGTTGTTAAGCACTGGAACGGGTTGCCCAGTGGTTGAGTCACCATCCCTGGAAGTATTTAAAAGACCTGTAGATGTGGCAACTAGGGACAAGGTTTAGTGGTGGACTTGGCAGTACTAGGTTAACAGTTGGACTCAATGATCATAAAGGTCTTTTCCAACCTAAAGGATTCTATGATTCTATGATGTTGCAATAATTTAATGCATATAACACAAATTCAAACTTAGATACTCCATTTTTTGTGAGCACTGGGTTGGATGAGGCTTGTAGTAAATGGGATTGATAAAGTTTTTTCCCTTACACATAACTTTTGAATATGTAAAGTAGGAAACTTACAGTAAAGCTTATGATTAGGATTTGTCTCTGAGATTATCTTGTTTAAATAAGGTTTCTCTAATAGACTTCCACTGATATAAGTAGCTTTGCTAGAAAAGAAACATTATCTAGCTAGTGTCAACAGAAATATAAACTATGCAACAGTTGACGACAAAATTAAAGCTGTTGGAGAAATCATTCCTTAATGAGATTTCTGAAACAGGAATATAGAATTTAAATAAAAGTTGATCCTAAACTGGAAGTACTTAGAAATAGTCACTGGATGGTAAACAACCTCTTTCAATGGGAAAAGAAGATGGAAAGTAATCTCAGTGAAAGAAACAGTTTCTATATGTTATCAAATGACTGTTGGAGTTACAGTTTGCAAGAGAAAAATGGTGATATTTGTAGAAATCTATAGAACCACGGGCAAAATTATATGTATATTTCCTAGGCTGGTCCTTCCTAAGTGAAGAAGAATGGTTTTACCAGTGTGAACTATTTACAGAAGCAAACAAATTAAACTGAATTTGTAAACATTAGTTATTGATAAAGGATTTCAGTTTCCTTGCAACCTTTAAACATTCTTGGGAGTATTCTAGCTGAAATAGATTCCTAATTCTTAGCAAATCAAGTTGCCAATATTCGGTAGTAGTTTCTGAACATGCCACTAAGTTGTCTGAAACATTTCTGATAAAAGCTATAGTAATTAGAACATTTGCCAGTAAATTCTTTCTCTACAACTGTCTGAGGAGAGATGTCTCAAACTAACCTTGAATTTCAAGGCAGAATCTGTCAATAAGTTTGCTATGAGGTTGTACACCTAAGGGTTTATAGGAGAATATGGGCTCAAATGTAATGTCAGGTCTATCCTTTAAACACATTGTAGAAATACCGTTTTTCTTCCGTGGCGAGTTAGAGAAAATGTATCTTGTACAATATGAAGAGAAACTGTCACTTATTTCTGAAATTCAAAATCCTATCTAAAATTTTTTACTGAAAAATTGCTTTGTTGCGACAAGTTTGGAGGTATCTCATAAATTCAAAATATTTTCTCTGTGTTTTTTGTCAAGACATGAGAAAAGAATTTCTTGACACCTACTGTGGGATTGCTTTGTGCCATTTCTCTAGATAAGTTAATGAATTAGCTTTCTTTCCTCCTCTCTCATGTGTGTGTAAGTGTATTTATTATGTTTTATAGATATGAAGAATGTTTTCAGTTTTGGTGTGATCAAGTGTCACTGGAAGAACTTGAAGGAAAGCTTCAGAAACTTCTACCATCACATCTTGCAATGAAGTTGTATAACAAGAGACACATTCTTCTAAATTTGGAATGGCGGGGAGATAAAACCCTCTTCTTTTACTCCCTATTATCTCTCAGTTGCTTTCACATTCTCTTGCGCAGTAAAATAGTACACAGAAATGACTATCCTCTGATTGTTTTCTACTCTGTAATCAAAGACATGGCCTTCCTCTTAGTTCTCTAATGTTCCTCATTGGTTCGATCAAACAGAAACAACCCTGTCATGAGGCTTTATAAGGATGAAATTATTTAGGTTTGACAAGATTTGGGCAGAAAGAGGAAAGACTTTCGAAAGCTGTTATGCAACTAGGTTACATAATGGCAGCTGAAATTCAACATGGAGAAATGCAAAGCATTGCATATCAGAGGGACCAATTTAAAACTTCGCACATATACGAAAAGTCCTAAGAAGGGCAATGAAAATTATTGAAGTCAAGAAGATGAAGAACTTCCCTACAAGGAAAGATTAAAAGCAGCAGGACTAATTAGTTTGAGGGGGTGGGGTGGGGGTGGGAGGATAGGTCTTTTAAGAGAGTGAAAACTGATATGGTAAAGATATACATTAAATTAGAAATTCTAAAAAGAAGGTTAGTCCAGTGCCCTTCCCATAATATAAATATGGGAAAGCATTCATAGACAGGAAGAGTAATATATTTGAAATGGTTCAGGGGAATACTTTTTTGTGCAAAGTGCAACTAATCTGCAAAACTCCCTGTGGAAGATATTCTTATTGTTTAGGATATTAACTCCATACTTCCCCTGACAAGTAAAAGTAATTGTTCCCAAGATATCTGGTATTATGGATAATTCTTTCCTCTGAACCATTAGTTATAGTATATTCTCAGAGACACAATGTTGAAAGAGCTATGTGGTGTTCAGCTGTTCCAGCAAGGCAAACCCTCTGCTTCTGCAGCTGGCTGAGGACCCCAGAATGAGAGCACAGTAGATTCCCAGTTCTCATGGCTGGTGCAGGGAGAAATAAGGCTCAGGTGGCTGAGCATTTCCCTGCAGTGGTACTTCTCCTCCAAAAATAGTCTTTTTAAAATCGCATTCTGCAAAGTGTGTATACTCTGATTCATATCCAGCAGGGTACTTTAACTTATGCTTAACTTCAGCTTTTATACTTCTTGTGGTTTAATCTGGCAGGCAGCCAAACATCACACAGCTGCTCGCCCACTCCCACTCCCACTCCCAGAGTGGGATGGGGGAGAGAATAAAAAAATAAAAGTAAAATTTGTGGATTGAGGTAAAGACAGTTTAACAGAACAGTAAAGGAAGGGAAAATAATAACAATAACAATAACAGTAATAATAATATTAGAATATACAAAATAAGTGATGCATAATGCAATTGCTCACCACCTGCCAACCGATGCCCAGCCAGTCCCCAATGCCCAGCCAGTCCCTGAGCAGCGATTGCTGCCCCCTGGCCAACTCCCGCTAGTTTATATACTGAGTATGACACTGTATAATATGGAATACCCCGTTGGCCAGTTGTCAGCTGTCCTTGCTATGCTCCCTCCCAGCTTCTTGTGCACCTGGCAGAACATGGGAAGCTGAAAAGTCCTTGACTATGGAAGCACTACTTAGCAACAACTGAAACATCAGTGTGTTATCAGCGTTATTCTAGTACTAAATCCAAAACACAGCTACTAGGAAGAAAATTAACTCTATCCCAGTTGAAACCAGGACAATACTGTTGTGATTTCTGTGCAAGCTTTACCCCTTGATCTAGAGGTAACTCCAGAGAAAGAGGAGAAAGAAAATGGTTGTATCTGTATCCGTTCACTTCAGAGACAACAGACATGCCATTTCCCTAGTGACATCTCACAGAAGAAAACTTCTTCTGAGTTGCTCAACAAAGTGTATAAGAAAGGTAACACTTGGCAAGCAAGCCTTAACTCAGAACATAGCAGGATGAATTTTTTCCCAGTGCTTCCTGATGGAGCTTGGGAAAAATGATCAGTCTTTACCTCTCTAGATTTTCTTCCACACATCTTTTCCACCTCCTTGTACTAATCAAAATGCTAAATTAGCGTCTTCTCTCCTTGATGTAGTATGGGATATACATAAACTTACTTGACTGTTATACAGCTATTCTCAGCTGTGTATCTCAAAGCACTTTTATAAAAATCATGTGATTGATTTTATAGGTTTTTAAAATCTCCTGTGTCACACCACAGAAACAACGTAATAAAAAGTACTTTCTTATCACAGCAGAGTCCAGTACAAGGCCAGACATTTTGAATATATGATGAGTTTCACGCACATAAAATAATTTAGTAAAATAAAAAGGAAGTCAATGATAAAGGGATTTTAAAATAACACCTGATAAGTCTTTTTTTTCTAATAGTTTTCAAAATATTTGAAAGTATCGGAAGCATCATTTTCTGAAAGGAAACACATACATTTTTTAGTGTTTTTTTCCTTTAGGGATAAAGATTGAAAATTTGACATATAATAGAATGTTAGCTTCAGTCTTAATTCTGGTGTAAGAAATTACTCACTTTCATGAGTATTCAAATGACTAACAAAAAGAGAAGGGAAAAAGATTATGTAAATAAAAGCAGCAGGAATTTTGGATAAGTGGTGATTTTACAAGCCTAGTTAAGCATGGTAGGACAGTTGTACAGCCCAGTCAAGTATGGCTGATTGATTTTTATCTGCAAATTGTTATCGACTGTGAATGTTGGCTGCAGGTTGTTGTTAAAATCAAGAGCACTGTGCATTCTATTTAGAGAACAGCGGTTGCATAATAAATCTGTTTTCCCATGAAAAGCATGCAATTAGTATTAATGACTTCATTGCAAAGAGCAAGAGCATGCTAAAAAGTTGCAAGAAATGCTGGGTTGAAAAACACCATTAAAATAAAGATTGTGATATTACAGAGGAAGAGCTGGATGCCCTCAAAGCCTGGAGAAAAAGAGTCAGAACTCAGAGAAATGGTACACACAGCAGTACATTATGCAAAGTACACATAGGACTTTTTGATGAAGTGGGAACTCTCTAGATGAAAAATTCAAAAATGAGTACAGTCCACTAATACAAAGTGGCTGTGTGTTGGGCAGATTAAGTCTTAAGAAGAGTTATTCCCAATATAAAATGGTAATGACAGTAAAGTATGAATGTTAAGATATAACAGGCTGGGCATACCATGTGTTACATTTTTACCCTCATATGTTGAGGAAATACAGAACTAAGCAGGCGGAGAGAAAGACTCCTAGGCTGGTAAAAGACTGGAGAGCTTGCTGTGTAACATGGGGCTAAAAAAGCTTGCTTTTTTCAGCCTAGCAAAACAAAAGCTCATAGGGACTGTAATTCATGTCTATAAATGCAGCAAAGGAGTGTACACATGGAAAAGAAAGAGCAAACATGAGAGAATGTATCCAAAATATTTTATCTGAATTATTAAAGGTATACACTTCTAATGCATTTACATTTTATTATATGGCCTTGTCACGAGGCTTCAGCTTTGTAGAAGACAAACACAAGGAAGTTGAGTACAAGTTGATAATGAAAGGTAAGTGATGGATAGTTTGTCTGGTTTGAGGAACATTGCATGGCAGGAAGGAGTTTTGCAGAGAATAGGGGAAAATAGGGTTAGATGCAGGCCACAAAGTCTACGTGAAAAGTCTAATTTCTGTAGCAGTGCCAAGCAGATAATAAGGATATTTAAGTATGAGTTATAACAAATATAACAAGTAGGATGTCTTGCAGTTCACTAGAGGACATTGTGTGTGAATCTACATAAAAGTCTGTGATATGGCATTACACGAAATAGGATCTAAAGATCTCCCAATACCGCTTATCTAAATACTTAGCATATGAATAATTAATTAGCTCAAAAAGTGCCTAATAGATACATACTAGAATATGACAACCAGTAAGAGAATGATACAATGTATGAGGAACT
Organism: Pelecanoides urinatrix; assembly: GCA_013400755.1. NCBI lineage: Eukaryota > Metazoa > Chordata > Aves > Procellariiformes > Procellariidae > Pelecanoides > Pelecanoides urinatrix. The sequence goes on from VZTQ01005948.1 coordinate 25,872, forward strand.
AATTAAAAGTGTAAAGGGGATGTTGTAGTTCATATTTTCTGCATTTCAGTCACTGGCCAAATGGGCCCATGTGATGTTTGGTCACCAGCATGTTGTAGCAATGTGTGCTGGATACGTACTACACTGCTCTGAATAGATACTAATGTGTAACAGAACAGATGCTGATGAAAGTTCAAAAAGCAGATTGAGCCTAATTTCTGGAAAANTGGTACACACAGCAGTACATTATGCAAAGTACACATAGGACTTTTTGATGAAGTGGGAACTCTCTAGATGAAAAATTCAAAAATGAGTACAGTCCACTAATACAAAGTGGCTGTGTGTTGGGCAGATTAAGTCTTAAGAAGAGTTATTCCCAATATAAAATGGTAATGACAGTAAAGTATGAATGTTAAGATATAACAGGCTGGGCATACCATGTGTTACATTTTTACCCTCATATGTTGAGGAAATACAGAACTAAGCAGGCGGAGAGAAAGACTGCTAGGCTGGTAAAAGACTGGAGAGCTTGCTGTGTAACATGGGGCTAAAAAAGCTTGCTTTTTTCAGCCTAGCAAAACAAAAGCTCATAGGGACTGTAATTCATGTCTATAAATGCAGCAAAGGAGTGTACACATGGAAAAGAAAGAGCAAACATGAGAGAATGTATCCAAAATATTTTATCTGAATTATTAAAGGTATACACTTCTAATGCATTTACATTTTATTATATGGCCTTGTCACGAGGCTTCAGCTTTGTAGAAGACAAACACAAGGAAGTTGAGTACAAGTTGATAATGAAAGGTAAGTGATGGATAGTTTGTCTGGTTTGAGGAACATTGCATGGCAGGAAGGAGTTTTGCAGAGAATAGGGGAAAATAGGGTTAGATGCAGGCCACAAAGTCTACGTGAAAAGTCTAATTTCTGTAGCAGTGCCAAGCAGATAATAAGGATATTTAAGTATGAGTTATAACAAATATAACAAGTAGGATGTCTTGCAGTTCACTAGAGGACATTGTGTGTGAATCTACATAAAAGTCTGTGATATGGCATTACACGAAATAGGATCTAAAGATCTCCCAATACCGCTTATCTAAATACTTAGCATATGAATAATTAATTAGCTCAAAAAGTGCCTAATAGATACATACTAGAATATGACAACCAGTAAGAGAATGATACAATGTATGAGGAACTAATTAAAAGTGTAAAGGGGATGTTGTAGTTCATATTTTCTGCATTTCAGTCACTGGCCAAATGGGCCCATGTGATGTTTGGTCACCAGCATGTTGTAGCAATGTGTGCTGGATACGTACTACACTGCTCTGAATAGATACTAATGTGTAACAGAACAGATGCTGATGAAAGTTCAAAAAGCAGATTGAGCCTAATTTCTGGAAAATGTGGAAGCAGGAAGAAACTCTGGAGAAAACATCTCCAGGCAGTAAGTGAGCATCTCTGCTCCAGGGCACTGAGAGTACTTTATAGGACAGATGCTGGGAAGAGCAGCTGGTTGCAGGGCTGCAGGCTTTGGGCTTCTGGAAGAGGGGCCTTGTACAGCAGGAGTGAGTTCCTTAGGACAGAGGTGCAATCCTCTGCTTTGTTCTGTAGCCAAAATCATCCACTCAAGCAAGAAAAGTTATTTTTGGTACCTTTTCCTGAAGACTTCTTGCTGACATTCCACAAATAATTCTACCACCAATGGTGAGTGGAGACTTAGCCAAAGGTGGAAGGGAAATGAGTCGTCTGACCTATGAAAAAAGCACCATTAAAGTCTGTTGTGGTTTAACCCTAGTCAGCAGCTAAGCACCACACAACCGCTTGCTCACCCTTACCCCCCCACCCCCCATGGGATGGGGGAGAGAATTGAAAGAGCAAAAGAATGAAAATTTGTGGGTTGAGATAAGTCCAGTTTAATACTTGAAATAAAATAATAATATCAATAATAATAGTAACAATAACAACAACAACAACAACAACAACAACAATAATAATAATAATAATAATAATAATAATAATAATAATAATAATGAATTGTAATGAAAAGTAAAACAGCGAGAGAGAGAGAGAGGGAGGGAACAAAACCCAGGGAAAAAAGAACGAGTGATGCAACTGCTCACTGCCCACCAACTGACGCCCACCCAGTCCCCAAGCAGCGATCACTGTCCCCAGCCAACTCCCCCTAGTTTATATACTGCGCATGATGTCATATGGTATGGAATATCCCTTTGGCCAGTTTGGGTCAGCTGTCCTGGCTGTGCCCCCTCCCAGCTTCTTGTGCACCTGGCAGAGCATGGGAAGCTGAAGAGTCCTCAACTATTAAGCACTACTTAGCAACAACTGAAACATCAGTGTGTTATCAACATTATTCTCACACTAAATCCAAAACACAGCACTATACCAGCTATTAGGAAGAAAATTAACTCTATCCCAGCTGAAACCTGGACAGTATCCACCCCTTATTCTATACCATCTATGTCATGCCCAGGTCCTATTCTTTCCAATTCGATTAATCACTGCCACTTTTCCTGTCTTTTGATATATACACACAGATATCATTCCCTTAGTCGATGGGCCATCCCTCTAAAATGTTCTTTGAGTTCATTTAGTCCATGACTTTGTGGTCCAACTGTCATAACGATCTTTTAGGACAGGAGACATTGTGTATGGTGTTGGATTGTTGCATGCGGAGGCCAGTTCTGATTCCATCACCACTGCACTTTGCTCAGTTTCATCAAAGTTCATTCGTCATTAATTTGGGTGACTTCTATTGTAATACTGTTGATATGGCATATAGCAACCACAGAAGTGATGACATATGGTATTATATATCAATTAATATAATACAATTTAGTTCATTGGCTATTTTTATCCCAAATCATAGAATCATAGAATCACTAAGGTTGGAAGAGACCTCTAAGATCATCGAGTCCAACCGTCAACTCAACACCACCATGCCCACTAAACCATGTCCCTAAGCACCTCATCTACACATCTTTTAAATACTTCCAGGGATGGTGACTCTACCACTTCCCTGGGCAGCCTGTTCCAAGGCCTGACCACTCTTGCAGTAAAGAATTTTTTCCTAATGTCCAATCTAAACCTCCCTTGGTACAACTTGAGGCCGTTTCCTCTCATTCTATCACTAGTTACTTGGCAGAAGTGACCGACCCCCACCTCGCTACAACCTCCTTTCAAGTAGCTGTAGAGCACGATGAGGTCTCCTCTCAGCCTCCTCTTCTCCAGACTAAACAACCCCAGTTCCCTCAGCCGTTCCTCATAAGACTTGTGCTCCAGGCCCTTCATCAGCTTTGTTGCCCTTCACTTGGGGGCACTGAGTCCTCTACCTGGAGGCAGCACGGCCGGCAGGTCCAATGGCTGTCCCACCATCGTACAGTGACTTGGGGAAGTCTGCCAGGGATGTATTCAACAAGGGATATGGATTTGGAATGGTCAAGTTAGAGTTGAAGACTAAGTCTTCCAGTGGGGTAATAATAATTTTTAAATAAAAAAAAAAAAAAAAAGAAAAAAAAAATCAAATCTCCTTGAGGTACACATTAGACTTCCCCATTCTTTCGCATTATTCACCAAGTGCACCCAGGTCCTTGAGCAAAAGCAATCCCACGAATAGGTTTTCCCTTGCACAAGGCAGGAGTAACCCAGACTGTCTTCCCCAGCATACTTTTTATGTGCGCTACAGGGACTCTATCCCCTTCTACAGTACGTAAAGTTTTGATTGGGCAGGGCCAGCTCAATTGGCAGATTCCCTAGTGTGGACTAACCAGGTGGCCTTTGCTAAATGTGTATCCCAATGCTAAATGTGTATCCCACCACCCATTGCTCTCAGCGTAGTCTTTAGCAGGCCGTTGTATCGTTCGATCTTCCCAGAGGCTGGTGCATGGTAGGGGATGTGTTATACCCACTCCATGCCATGCTCTTTGGCCCAGATGTCTATGAGGTTGTTTTGGAAATGAGTCCCATTCTTTCTGGGGGTGCCATGTTGCCATAGGACTTGCTTTTCAGGGCTCAGTATAGTGTTCCAGGGGGTGGCATGGGAGGTATTTCCAGCCATCCAGTGGCTGCTTCCAACATCGTAAGCACACAGCGCTTGCCTTGGAGCACACAACTGGTCAGAGCCATCTCACAGTCATAATACGGCTGTCATGGACTATACAGTCACTTTCCTGGACTGACACAATCACTTTCACTGGCAAATATCATGTAACGTTCTTATTACCAGTGGACACTTCAGAAGATGTGCCTGTAAAAGCCCTAGGGTAAAATAAAAGAAAGTGGACCACAGTATGTACAGTGTGAACATTTCGAAATGTTAACTTAATCCTAGTGTGAATTCTCTGAAACAATTAGACAGTTTTTGTACTCCAGTGAGGCAATTTTTTGCTTAAATACCAGTGATCTGACAGAGATCCATTTTAAGCTAGGTCATGCCTTCTCTTTTCTGCCAAATATAATTAAAAATGTGTTGAAATAATGCAAGCTGTACTATACATTAAGCATTTGCAGATGTGATACTGTGAGAAGCACTGCTGCTGTTCTGCTTTTGGCAGTTGACATTACCATGGCAAAAAACATGCTGAGCAAACAGAGTGTCTGCGCATCGGAAAGTAAAAGCATGACTAGGGTTGAGAAAAGCAATTCCCTAAACTAAACTTCACCTGCAGTGCAACTTCCTGAAATTCTCCTTTAATTAAACACACTCATGGTGAAAATCTAACAAAAAAAACCTAGTGCTGGCTAGAAAAATAAATGGAAAGGGATTTTTTTCTTTCCCTGTTAATTGTGCAAGTTTTTATTTCTGTTCTTATTTAGAACTAATCCACGGTTCTCAAGTTTGGAGTCCTTTATGAAACTTTCCTTTCCTTTATGAAGTATGTTCAAACATAATCTTAAATTATGAAATTTTATTTTCAACCTAAAGGATCATCAGGAGCAACATAAATTCAAGACCAGGGAGAATTCTTCCTGAAAGTTGTACGTTTTAGATAGGGTAAGAGCAAGAAGGTACTTAAACACATGCTTTACACCAGACAAAGGTGAAACACACATATTACTCACCTTCAGTGAAAACTTTTTGTTTCCTGCTCTTCTGGGTCAGCAAAATTCCCTATTCTGAAACTTACCTTCTAGATTTGTGCTCTGTCTCTGGCCAGCAATACAGTTTTTTATTAAGCCAAGCCTTAATCCAAACCATTCTTGGTAGGTTGTCAAGTCTCAGTTCAAATTTTCCTTTGAGCATGTCAGAAAATCCATTTAATGGACTTGCCATTCATGATAGTCTATCTGCTGTAGTATAATTCCTGATTATCTTTTTTGCTTCTTTTCCTTCAAGGACAATAATCCCTGGTCATTAGTTTAATGACTAGAGAAACACTTCCCATGTATTCTTTTTTTCATTCAAGTAATACACTACATATCAAACATTTCCCTTGGCAGACGGTGATTCCTGTTTACTCAAAACTCCCTCACTACAGGTTAGTTTTACAAAGTCTATAATCATTTTTACGTGTCACAACCCACCAGAGTTGCTTGTGATTTTCAATAGTAGCTTACCTCTATCCAATGTCATTCTTTGGCTGATGGCCTGGCAGAAGCATCTAGATTCGGAAAGGTCAAAGACAAATTCAGTGCCAAAGTGATGATAAGCTGCAGGTGGGACTGCAAGCTTTCCAAATCACATTCAATGCCAGGAGAACTTTCCTAAAAGATAATAATTGAAATGAAAAATATGAATATGTCTGTGACTTTTAAGTAGCAGAAGAAAAACTGTAATTTATGCTGTGTCTGTAAATTATTGTATTAATCAGAATTTAACCAGAATTTTTAAAAGTGATACTAGAGTCAATGAAATATTGCCAGATCATGTTGTGTGTTATGGGTTCTGTTCAGTGAACGTTGTGACCCCTTATTTTGTGCTGTGTATGTGTATGTCTTATGTGAACAACAGCAATGCTGATTTGATGATACATAAGATTAGAAATTTACATGTCAACTCTTTATGTTTGGAAATGTTTTTGTAACCAGAACAGTGAAAAGTAAATATTCCCATGGTGTATGGACTTCCCACTCCTTAAAGTCCACAGTTAATTCAGCACTTTGCAGTTACATAAGAAGAAAAAATCCAGGCAAAGGTGAAAATAATCATAGATGCAGGAAAGTCAAAAGGATAAAGAACAGACATACTAATGGGAGCAGGAAGCAGATAGGCAGTGAACTTCACATGCTCAGTTTGCCTTGCAAAAATGACAGCTGAAAATAAACAGGGCAGCCAGCAAAGCGCATGTCTATACAGGCTGTTTGGAAGGAGTTGGGAACCGGAGCCCCATTCCCAGCTGAGCACTGGGAGCCAGGTGAAGCTCTGCTCTCATGTAGCAGCCGCACTGCTAGTACCTTAGACACTTTATTCAGGGCTGTCTTTTGGAACTGTGCATAATGCAAGGTGCATAAAGAAACGTGTCTGTATCAGACCATAGCAGAAAACCAAACAGAAGTATTGAGGGTCAGTTATGTGCTGGTTAGGAATGCAAAATTTGGGGTGGAAAAAAAAAATAACCCCACATCAGCATTTTTTTCCTAGGTCAAATGAACATTTTGGATTCTTTCCAGAGTAGTCTTGGTCATTTCTTTTTTTCAAATGGATGAAAATATTCAGTTTAACTCCGAGCCTATAACTCTGACATATCAGGTGGTCAGGAGCTGAGACTGTCACTGCAGAGCCCATAGCTATGGCCAGAACTGTAACAGTTGCCTCTCACCCCTTCTCTTCCGACATACTCTGCTCACACTATTGCCCTATCAAATGAAGATTTTTTCCCCCCCCCAGAGGTTTAATTATCAACCTGAAAAACCTACAGTTCCATTCAAGCTTGGGAGAGGCTCTGGAACGGTTCTTTTTATTGATGATGGCAAAGATGAAAACCCCAGCATGCTTCAAGGTGTTTCTCCAGCAGCTGATGAAAAAGATTTTGTGATATGGTTGATTGTAACAGCAGGAGTTGTTAAAACTGGTTTTTTACATGACTGCAAGTGTGATTAGGCAGCCTTTAGGAAAAATAGAGCCTTTAGAAAAAATATGGCAATACTCACTGTTATATCTAAAGTTATATTTTTCATATACTGAGGGGTTAGATTTCTCCATCTTACTTCTTTCATAGTATGAGAAGTAAGATGAACAGCAAGGATTGCAGTCGCATTTTTTATTACTGTTTACAAGTTTTAAGTGATGAGAACTAAATGAAGAATTATTTTTGGGTTTTAGTTTTAAGGGCCAACAAATCTCAGTGCCAAAAGCTTCGAAATGTCACTTCTGAGAATGCTGTGAAAAATGGTGGATAGTATACATAGAGCGACATTAAATGTTTGCTAATACCTTGAGACTGCTGTATCTATATGGATCGTGAGACTGCTGGGTGGATATTCAACAGCTGTGCATCTCAGATAAATGTACAGCCATAGCTATTTCCCATGACATTCAGAAGAAATTTATTTAAAAGTGAAACAGAGTACAGATTATCAACAGATGTGGATTTTGTATATGTATGTTCACTACCTGCAAATTTTTGCCATGGGTTAAATAGAGCATGTCAATCTCTTATCATCCATCTTTTATCTTTGTTCTGCAGGCTCCAGAAACTCTTTACTTTCTCATTATTTTTCCTTTAGACTGGATAGGGAAACTAATGCAAACCTGCAAAACTAGAAAAATACTAAATGGATCTCTAATTTGATACTTATTAAAATCCAATTTGGTAAAAATGATAAGTGCATTCACATTAACCTCAAGTCTGTACTGAAAGTCCCCTTTCAGCTGTCCAAGAGGTTAAATTCAGAGTAAGCGTGCATAATAAGTGATGTTGGTATTAAAGCTCTCATTTTGAGAAGTCTGTTTTAAATATATATGCTTTGCTAGCTAATATATTTTACAAATAAAATAAATTGTCATGCAAATATTTATTAATACATATTTTATTTGAATTGCTTCCGCCAATGTTTGGAGTTTAGGAGTCTGTATTGAAAGCTGAACTCATTAATATTGCTAAAAAGCTTTTGTCTTCTCATAATCCTCGAAGTCTGTCAACAACTTCAAAGTCATCTGATATCTATTAATTTTTTGTAGTTTTTCTAGCCCTAACTTTCCCTTCCCTGACACACTGAAGGTTGATTTCATAAAAACAGAGTGGAAGTCTTAAGATACTAAATTTCATTCTCACAAGCACAGCAATAGAAATGTTTTCAAAATGCCTTCAAATGGAGGTGTATACAATTTTAATTTACATTCACATCTTTGAAAATACTACATTGATTCATGACAAAATCTTTAAAAATACTGTATGGTACTTGTCTATATGTATTAAATTCAATTTCAGCACCTTTTTCCACAATTAACTTTGTGCTTTCGTTTGTTAACTGTTTGAACCAAGTCTCGAATTGTTATTAAATGTTATGATACTTAGAACTGAGTATATTTGCTGCTGGCTTGCTTGAAAAATAACATTTTCTGAATGAGATATCTGCAAAATTCTTCTGACTTAACCTCCACAATTGTACTGTTGTCTCCATTTTTGATGGAAGCCCTTAACAAGATTAATTAAAATCTGAACAGAAAATGAGTAAGCTAGACTCTTAAAAGCTGTTGGTGTGAAAATCTGCTTGCTATTTTCAAAGCATACCTTTGACAGTGAGCACTTCCTTTTCACCTACCCCTTGGGATACGGATGATCTCTGACAGCTGCTCGGGGAAGAGCTGCTTCGGCGAGCCCCAATCCTTTGCCAAACCCTCTCTGCTCATCCGTCTTTCCCCACGCCGCCTGGGTTATGAGTTGTTCTGGACCACAGGAAATGTTCAGTCCTGGTGTTTGCAGGCGCTAAGCTGCTGCTGAATTATTTTGAGTAAAGTCGATTAGCTGTAGATGGTGTGATCAAGTCTCACCAGGCTCTGCTACCCCTGTATACTGTGAACAATTGCCTCTACACTCTCCTTTGCCATGGCAAGGACTCATGTGTGGCTAGCATCCTCAGCAGGGCAATTTGCCACCTCTAATTGTCTGGCCTCCCCCTTACATACCAGCAGAAGAAAAGGCAGGATTTGGGGGCAAACAGTATCCACACTTAAGAGCTTTTCCTTTCCATAATTTATTTTTCTACATTCTTTTCTTAACACTGCTAACAAGGTACAATTATTTCCTTTTATTTTTCCCTGAGGTATGAAAGAATAAATAGGAAAGTTCTTATTCAAATGTCAAAATATTGAAGTAAACAGATAGTGATAGACTTTCACTCAGACATTATGATTACTTAAATACATTGTAATGAAAAGGCAAACAATCAGCACTTTTAAAAGGTTCAGTGCAAATTAGTTTCTGGCAAGGACTGTATGTTGTTCAAGGCTTCATTAAAGCTCTTCGCTTACGAATTGCATCAGGAAAAAGAAAGGGATGCTATTCATCCTACAAAATGCTTCATTTTGTAGGATACAGAAGCCTCAGAAGCCCTCTCAGGGTGTTGGGCGGCTCATTCTAGGTTGGTAGTTTGGGGCATCATCTACCACTGCCTCCGTCTCACAGGCAGCAGCACTTGGGAAGTAAATCCATTAATCAGAAAGAAACGTTTATGTGTGTGCCTCTTAAGAGTTTAATTCTAATCTGGAAGAGTATTTTAAATGTGAAATGCAAACATTTATTTTCCCCATTTTTCAAAGGAAAAGTGTATTTCAAGACGTGTCGCACTTATGTTTATCCTCTCTGCCAATAGGTGGCACTAGGAATTTTCACAAACGAGTCTGTTGAACTTAACCTTCAGCTTTTAGCCATCTAAATAATCCTGTATAAACATTTCCCTGTACAAAATGTTTTGGAAATACCACAAGCCGTATCCTTCAGTTATTTACAATAGTGTCATTCCACTGTTTTGAGAAAAGTTCCTACAGAAATATAATAATTACTTACATTACTGTTCACATTATTAACACTGGGAGATGTTTTTGGCTTTCTGTTTTCTAAGTTGTTTATTTTCCATCATTCTTGTATGATCTATTTTGTCATAGTTGCTTTATGAGCTCTCTAGGATGTTTACCAGAACATGACAGATGCTATAATTTAGCTATTTTACACACACTTTCCACAATTTTTGCCAGTCTTATTCAATGGAAGAAGGAAATGAAAGACATTTGCACCCTGTCAGATGAGGTTTCTCCTCAGGGCAGCACTGCAGTAGCAGGACACTTTTGCTAGATTCCCTTCATGTTGAATAGGGTCTGATGGTTAAATGTTCTTTACAAAGAGGATGTATCTGTGAACAAGCCCTTTGGCTCCTTTCCAAAAGAGCTGTGGTATGCTGAGCTCCGGTGCATGATGCAAACAAACTTCTGCTGGTTCCAGTGGGAGGTAGGCATCATCGAGAGCATCTGAGAGGGTTGCAGCTCTAGCAGGGAATGGAGCATGTGAGCTTTTTTTCTTTTTAATTGACTCTGCCATTAAAAGGTCAATAGCTTTATAAAACTGAAATTTGAATAAAATATAACTACCCTTCTAATGCCTCTTCTTCTGACCTTGCTGATGGTCAACATATTTTTACTGGTCTGAGGTTACAACCGTTCTTTTGGCACCCAAGCAGAATCATGTTATACGTGGTATTTGAAAAGGTGCACTTTAGTGAAATCTGACTGTGTGGGAGCCAAACTGAAATTTGAAGCTGGATATGAAAGAGACTGAAATGAAGAAAAAAAGAAAGAAAAAAAGAAAAAAGATGGGAAAGCTCTTCACAGAAATGGAAAAGCAAAGGGAAAAAAAAAAGATTGTCGGGAGAAGACCAGTAAATACAGGATGAAAAGACAATGCAAAGAAGTACTGGAATGAAAATGAGAGAAAACAATGCAGTAACATCAATTTTTCAAATAGCCTATTCAGCAGATAAACATTATTGCGAGAAGAATACATTTTTCAGCATCCAGGTAGCATCTGCCGAACAGCATGTTACCAGATCTTCTTATGTAGAAACAGTTCCCTCTGTACTTTGTAAACGGATTCCTTCTGTCAGTAAAGAAACAAAGGGCAACACTAGCAGAGCACTTGGCAGGGTGAGCTCTGCCCGTGCTGCCTGCCCCCAGCACTGTCTGACGTGGTGCTGGAGCAGTGCTGGCCTCTGCTAACTAACCCCACTGTTCAGAAAGTCAGCATCAGTAGGCTTTACCTGGTGCACACTAAACACATCCTTGGGACTTCTGGTTAGCTCAGCCAGCCCGGACGAAACCCAGTCATAACAGCTTGCAAAAAAAAGACACGTGGCAGGCTGTGCCGAGTGTACCATTTTATCTGAAACAATTAGTTCATGGAGAAACTATCTCAAACCATTCAGTGATGTGCTCCCTCTGGGGCTCTTAAAGAGGATTGTCAGCCAGCCAGCATCACGGGTAGGCTTCTGCTCTGGCCCAGGCCAGAACGGAGACTAAACTTGGAAACAAAAGTCCTACCTCTATATGGGCAAACAGCAGAGGGAAGGTGCAGGAGAAGCAGCTATTGACTCTGGAGGCTTCTCTGGTACCATTCCCACTCACAGTGATACTCTTCCAACGCTAAGATTTTTTTTTATTGAAACACTGAAATCAGACCTCACATATAATGTGAAAAAGCTCACGCTATATTTTTACTGATGGAAAAAATCCTTTTCAGGTCCTGCAACTGTCAATGAGTGGAGAACTGGGAAGCACTGGAGACAAAGTAAACAGGCTGGGGCTGTGTGGAGGAGAAGGAGGAGGTTGCTGGGCAGAGCAGAGCCTGCAGCAGCCATTCACTGAGCATGCTGCAGCTGTCCCAAATGCCATCATGCTTCTCCAGCAAGAAATGGGAGCCCATCTTCCTTGAGATCTGAGGTAGTAGAAAGGGGTGGGAAATCCTTCTACAGCTGTGCGGTTTGCAACCCAAAACCAGTCTCACACCCTGGAGCAATTCGCGCCTGAGGAATAGGAGTGGAGAAGGAAGAGAAAGGCAGTGGAATCCTCGGGGGAGCTTGTCTGAGATCTCGTCTGAGATCTCTTTCTCTGCATCCAAGGTGCTTTCCAAGTCACCTACGTTTCTTTTCCTTAGCAAAGAGAGTCTGGACAGCTGTTTTCTGGACAATTTACTTTTTCCTAAAGGATCTCCGTTGTTAGGCTCAGGGCTAACAGAACTATTTCAGGAGGGGCCCATACTAGTGACCCTCTTTAGGAGGAAAGAAAAATCTTCTGTAGGAAGAGAGCGCCGTTATGAATCTCTGTCTTAGAAAAACTTTTGTTCAGCTTTACCTAGCTAATGGATTTTAAACCACAGGTATGTATGTAAAATCACACACAGCTACAGCGGAACAGGATAAGAAAACAAATACCACGTGGCAAGATTTGCACATATTTAACACGCTAACAAAATATGCTCATATGCTATAGTATAAGCACAATATAGGAAATTATATAAACAAAATCAGAACAGAGCTAAGCATATAAACTCAGAATTTCTCAGTGGAGTTTGATGACACAAGTTGTTTTCAGACTTCCTTGTGGGATTTTAATGCAATTTACATTGACATCTGACAAATGGTTGCTGAAAATGTTCATATGACATTCAATATATGTTGCAAAGTTTTATAACAGACTTTGCAATAGCTGTGATATTAAATTTGCATCACCAGTCTTATTTCAAATCAAATAACAACATTTTGAAAGCACTAAAATGATTACCAGGAAGCAGCATTTAAAAAATTCCAATTCATTTTGTATTTTCAAAGACCTCTGCTATTTTCCGAAGTCCCCATTTATCTCAGAATTTTGAGCTTGTTATGTTGTCAAAGCTTTTGCTTTTGATTAACATATGTCTTCCTGAATATTAATTTGTGTTTTGGAAAGCATGTTTTCTTAAAATTGCTTTGCAAAGTTGTATGAAATGTCCTTTTAAGATGCTTTGATACTGAAAACTTTTTATATTATTGACATTGCTGTTTTATTCTGTACTTAATTTTCAGTCACTATTTTTCAGGAACAACAGAAAAGATCCAGCTGTTGTTATAGGCTAGTATTGCTAATATCATAGAATCATAGAATCATAGAATCATTAAGGTTGGAAAAGACCTCTAAGGTCATCGAGTCCAACCGTCAACCCAACGCCCCCATGCCCACTAAACCATGTCCCTAAGCGCCTCCTCTACACGTCTTTTAAATACCTCCAGGGATGGTGACTCCACCACTTCCCTGGGCAGCCTGTTCCAAGGCCTGACCACTCTTGCAGGAAAGAATTTTTTCCTAATGTATTGGCTTATTTCTTTTTATTGCTGCTTCCTACTTGTTAGTCAAATGGGTCCATTAGTAAACAGCCTTTCTGTCATTGCAGGCATTACAAAGAACTTTGGGATTCCTTATCATGCCTTTCAGTACTGCCTTTCAGCAGCTTGGTTATATATAGCAGGGTGCCTACTGCCTTTGCACATTTTCTAAGCAAGATTTTACATGCCAACAAGGTACAATGTACTTCTGCGAACAGAAGTTGTGGAGCAGGCAGCTTTCGCTGACCCAGTCCATCTGTTCTCTTCTGTTCTTTGTGGCTGGAACTCTGTTTCTTTTTCACCCTGGACTTTGACCAGGACTTTATCTGCAACCCATGCTTTAAAACTGTTATTATTGTGACTGCTTGCTTAATTGATTCAGATTTGTATTTATCATAATGGATTAATTAAGAACTGTGGCTGTCTTACTGCATTTTACTCATGAACTGAATTATTAGCTTTTAGTTTAAAACTTATAAACTACATAATCAAGGATTATTCACTGTCATGATGATTTTGACCTTGGATTATATGACATAAAATGTTGCAATTACTGCTTTTGCATGAAATGACATTGTGCTTTTCTTCTAAGCCCTGAAATTCTTGACAGAAAATGTATTCAGATTTTTTTTTGGTAGCTTTGAACGTGTAGCACCTGTCTGCTGGCTATGTTAGCAATCATTAGGAGTTGCAGGCTAAGCCTGAGGAATCACGTACCATGTACATTTTGTCAGAACAGTGTCTTTTCCTTAACCTACTGAATACAAGGTTAGCAAAAATAAAATCTTCCTAAAGGAGAATTAGAAAGATGGAAACAATTGATCATTGAGCATAGTTTTCTTCTCATGTTTCTCTTTTTCTCATCCATGCAATGGCAGCAGTGTTGAATACTAATTTTACAGACAGACTGGTTTTCACAGAGAAAAATTGAGCAACTTATTTGAGGTCACCAGGCCCTGATTTTATGAATTACTGAGAGCCTCATGAGAGATGTTGAAGCCTGTTCCTACTGGACTGAAGAGAAAAAAAGCCTTAGATCTCCTTAGAAACATATGCATTATGGATCTGTGACTCATCTGTAATAAAGTTAATATTCAAAGCATACTGTTAATGTACCAAAATTACACAGGGAAGGGATAGTTTTGTGGCTCTGAAGAGAATTGGTCTCAAAAGCAGCCAATTTTTTTCTGAACCAACTTGATCTTCATTTATGCTCGTGGATAAACTTCTAGAAGTCAGAGTTACCCTGCCTGAGAATTTGGATTTGATTGTTACTAGATTGGTTTTAGATTTAGGGCATAATTATTTATGGCTTATTTCTGTATCATTTCACAAGACAATATACCCAGAACAGCAAGATTTTGTGAAAGAAAATAGAAATATAAAGACCTTCTCTGATCATCAAAGGACCTGTCCTAACTTATTTTTGCCGTTGCTGTGAAGTCTGCCATAGATGTAGGGATGTGTCCTGAGACACATCACACGTGTTCTACCAAGGCAAGGAGACAATGACCCGCTTTGGGAATCCTGTGTGATGTTTCCTCACTTTCAAACCCAGCAACTGCTATTGAAACATCCCAGCTGACATCATCTTTTCCATTAAAATACAAACTGAGGAGGTGTTTCTAAGATAATCTCCTTATAACCCAAAACTTCATTGAAGTTTGAATGCACAGCTAATTGTTCTTCATCTGAAAAGCCACTAAATAGGGAAACAGATTTCATTTTGCTTCAGTGGAATTGCCAAGTAATTTTCCCATGGTCTTTTATGCTATTTAGATTGAGCTTCTTGTTACCACACTTTATTATATGTCATTAAATTCATGAAACATTGATTCATCTCATGATGCTGAGTGATTAGGTGATAAAGTAGCAGATGAAATTCAACATTGATAAGTACGAAGTAATTCTCTCACAGAAAAACAAGCCAAACTATACATACCTAATGAGGGGCTTTAAGTTAACCATTACAACTCTCAAAGAAGATTTTTAAGACATCTTGGATAGGATTATCAAAACATTATCTCCATCCTTAGAAGCTGTAGAAAGAGAGTAGTTGAACATTTTAAGAAAATGTTTGAGAGAAAACCAGAAGTTGTTATACCACTGAATAGCTCTTTGGTATGCCCACATCTTTATACCACACGCCTTTCTGAACTCGGGTGAAAAAGATACAGCAGAACTGGAAAATGTACAGAGACAGGCAGGAAAGATGGTCAGAGTTATAGAACTGCCTCCTCTCAAGAAGGCTGAAGTGGACCAAGCTCCTCAGTCTACAAAAAAAAAACCATCAAGAGCAGTATAAATCCAAAGATACGATCTCTGGCTTAGGAAGTCCTTAACTTCCAAGCTGCTGAATGCTAGACATGGTAGAAGTGTGCCTGTACACTTGCTCTGTTCTTATATCCTTGCCTATGCATTTGGCCACTGTCAGACATGATGCAGGTCCACATTGCAAAGTTCAGTGCAATGAGAGGATTTCTCACATTAGTTCTCCTGTAAGATCAATAGGGTAGCAAATGAAAAAGCATCAACAGAGGAACAAAGTCATCTTCAAACAGGTTTATTACACTGTGTTCCTAGACTGCAGTGCATTGTAAAGATGAGTCACAAATGGAGAAACTGATTGGAGGTTTCTTGGGTGAGCTCATTCACTTAGGCAGGTAAGTCTGCTAAGAGCAGATGATCGATGACAATTTGTTCTGTCTGTCTGAGAAGTTGCCCCACGTGGCATGTCAGCCACTACTTACACCATCACAGTCCTCTATCTCAGCGACTAGCGCAGCAGCTGGTATTTTATGCATTACCATTAGCTTGGCCTCAGAAGTATAATGGAAGACATTAGGGGTTTACCTTCAACCCTAGGGCACAACTTTGGCCATTAGGATGCCTGCTTTTTGCAAAATGGAGCTGCCTAGGTTTAATTATTTCAGATGAACAGAACATCTGAATGCTTCCAGGTGTTTCTGAGAACTGTGCAGATTTCATATTGATTGAAAAGACAATGTCTCAGAACTGTGTTTGCAAATTGACAGAGTATCTGATATAAGCATAGAGGCACCAAATACTGCCCAGGGCTAATGCTAAGTGTATATTAAATCTAGGCTGATATATATACTGAGGGCCCCAGGAGTGCTTCCAGCTCCCCGATCTGGTTGTGTTTGCTGGCTGCAGCCTTATTCCATGCCATGCATGGAAGGACATTGCATGTATGGGAGACGTTCTGCTCCTTCACCCCTGTGAGGCCCTTGTGTCAGAACTGAATGACATTTATTCTAACAGGTCCTTGAATCACACTGAGAGGTGGAATGTGCTGCTAATGTTCCTGCTTTCCCATTCAGGTGTAGAAGAAATGAGATAAATGTCTTCAGACATGTAGTAGGAACAAAACAAAAAAAGGTAAATTTCATCCTCCTAGTCCTTCCATCAAAATTTTTGGTAAAGACGAGAGAGTTACACTTTTGACAGTTCAGACATTTGTACTCAACATGAATGTAAGTAGATCATACTCCTTGGTTGGTAAGCATTTCATATTATTATTCTGTGAAATAAAATCCTCTGTTTTCTTCACAAGATTTGACCTGGGGCATGGCTTTGTGTTTTCTCTCTATTTGTAGTCTATAGGTTTTATGTGTAAACATAACCATGGGAAAAAAGTCATCTCACCTAATTAATAATTCATTGTTATTTCTCCTGTTTCAAAGCAAACTGCTTCCAATTTTTTCCTTCCTGCAGGGTGTCCTGACCCATAACCAGTCTGGTAAAGGGATTTGTTGATATCAGGTCTATTTCCAGGCATGTCGAATACATGCTATATCGACCATCTCACGAATTATAAGAACAGTTTTTAACATATGTTTGTTTATATTGCAGAATTTTCAGGATCCCAGCAAAAGCCAACTATGACAAAAATTGATTTTTACTTGATTTTATGAAATATTTTTAATTGATAATCAATTTTTATTAAAAAAAGGTGCTCTTGTATACATATCCCCTCAAGCAGTCATTTGGACTTCTGGATTCAGCACTCATTAGTTGAGATACACAACACAATCCATAGGAGGTGAAGCTCCTGTCAACTAGGAGACCCCTGGCAGGTGTAATTATACACATTTCTTGAGCTTCTCAGGGAGGTTTTAATCATTTTTTAAACAGCTTTTAGGTAATTAGCACTGTTGAATGTCATTTCCTTGTATCTATACAATATCCGTAATTAACAGAGAGATCCAGAGAGCTTTTTTGAAAGAACAATATATTGGAAATTTTGAAAATATTAGATAAAGCTAACTTTGTAGTTTCACTGAAGTCTTATATTTGACACTTCAAATTTATCTCATTATTACAAGAGAGTTAAAACATTTAATAGAATGTGACAAAAAAAGGTGAGATTTTGCCCATCTGAATACTGTGATGATGTGTACCTTTTGAAAACAGAAGATGGTCCTCTTCTGTCTTCATTTGAAAGGTTCTAAAATAATATTACGATTGGTATTGAGAGGTAGAAGTGCTTTGGTCTATGAGGGCATTATAAGAGACCTGACCTGAGCCAAGCCATTAAATTTGGGCTGCATTGTATAAAATGATCACATGAAGAAATTAAATTTACTTAATATACATTTACTACACATCAACCTAACTTTATACTCCTAAAGTGGATCTTACAATAATGAATTGGAAGATCTACTTTTTCCAATGTTAATTAAAATAGTTCTGCATTCTGCAAATGTTAACATTGACGAAGCTGCAAATTTTGTATATGATGTAATATGGATATGTGGAAAAATGTAATACCATGATTTTTTGCCACTTGATGACCAATGAAAGACACAGGAGTTTTTGATGCTGTAAACAAAGGAGATAAGAAGAATAAGAAGACCAACAATATTTTGCTTTTGTAATTAAATTAAAATGTGAACTGAATGTTAGGTTTTAATTTTTTAGATATAAGATAAAACAGTCTGGGAGACATTAGATGTAGAAATGCAGTCATCAGTAGTAGGTGAAAACCTGTGAAAGTGTAAGACAGCCTCAGGAACAAGAACAGGTGTTCTTGTATACTATTTGCTAGCACAGTAAGGATGTTATGTTAAGGAGCACTTCAGAACTTTAACCCTCCTGTATCCTTCCTATTCATATTGCTTCCATTCCCCTCCAGTGCTTTGTCTTTTATGCTTCCTTTCAAACTTTTTAAAGAAAAATGGAAGGCTCTTAATTAAAAAGCAGCTGAAGATGAAAGCACTCATTTTATCTCATACTAATGCTCTATGAACAGTATTTATTATTTTGTGTCTAAACCAGCACTGCATAATAATTTAACATATTCATTGATTCTTCAATTCCAGACTGAAGAACCTTCTGACCTCAGACCTTCCGTGGAATGTATTCTGAAATGGATAGCAAGGCTAAGAGCTGGTGGAAGTAAGCTATGGACTCTTATTCTATGATTGCAAGGAATGGAAATACCTGTCCTTGTTTTGAAACATTTCTTCTTTTGTAGCTCTTTATTTAGAGAGACAAAGTGGTAAGAAGTGGAGGCTGCAATCTTGCCAAGAAATTGAATCATCTTGCCAAAAACAGTACATAGCAGATACTATTTACTATTTGCAACAGCCTAAATTTACTCTGTTTTCCTGTTCAATTACAGCATGTTTTTCTTTCGACATCTGTAAGTGGGATGTTGTGTTATTAAAAGAAGAGGAAGACAGAAAAAAGAGCAAAATATTCTAGAAGGAGAAGAACAATGAACAAATACAAAAAATTAAACCATGTAGAAACAGCCTTTTTTTTTTGCATAGGTTTTAGGAAGATGCCCAGCTGCTACTGTGAAAATCATTCATCTGCTATGTGTAAAGTGCACTTAGCCATCAAAAATCTTGTTCTTGCACATGGTAGGAGGCAGACGCATCAGGAAGGTAGGGAAGGGGTTTAGTCCACCAGTTCTCAGTTCTGCAGCTGGGAACTGTTACATCTTCCTTTTGGAGCGGGACAAAAAAGAAAATGTAGTCAAAAGCACCACAGTGGTGCACTCAGGATTGCCAGCAAGACGCAAATTGCTGGTTATTCTACACCTTGTTGGACAGCCTAGAGTGACACTGTGAATCTGTTTATTAATATCAAATTCAATAATGGACTGCTTTAGATCATAATCCTAAATGTTTATTTAGTGGCTTGCTATCTATGGTCATTTCTTTTTAGTGATGTCAAAAAACATTCACAAAAAGTAGAAAATCTTTAAACTTGGTATGCTCAGACAAGAATATATGCCTCATACACATGCTAAAAGAAGCATTAGCAAAGCAGATTCTTTCTTTCCTTGTCAGAAAATAGTGTTAGGAGAAAGTAGGATGAGGACATGAATGTTATTTATTTTGGACCGAGCTTTCCTTGTATATCTCCGAATAATACACTTGTTCTGTGAATAAACATTCTGCGGAGGTCAGCATTGTTTAAATTGCTGTACCTTGAAATTTTGTCAGATAATAATCCAGATAAGTATACTGAAAGTTCTAGATAAAAATAATGTAAGAATCAAAGCAAGAGCAACAAAAGAAGCACAATATCCATTGCTAATATATTTCTTCAGCTATTCACTAGGCTATGGATTTTGTTTCTGTCATTTCAATTATACTATCTCCATTTCATTTTCCTTCCCACTAAGAAGATTATAGTCCCTTTCTAAGTCTGTGGACAGTTGCATTTTACTAGATCCAGTCAGTGAGGCTAATTTTACATATTGATTCATGTAATTTAAGTCAAGAAAGAACCCTTAGATTATTTAGTCTGATCTCCTGTATCACTTGGGCCATGTATTTTTCCACAGGTGTTAAACTTATTGGTTGCGCATGAAATAAGTGTTTCATTAAATAAGACATATAATAGTGAATCCATTGTTCACTACTTAGTCACATTTGCAGTCACAAAATGAAGAAATAACTGTCAATTCATAACCATTGATTATTGTTTAAGGAAATCCTTAGGATCTTGTATTGCTTGCATTTTTTTTTTTTTACTTTAAACTGTTTCTCAGGAACTGGGCGGGGGGGACGGGAGGTGTAATTATCTGCCACCTATCAACATGTTTTTAAAATGTAACATTAAAATTGTTGCATCTTTTCCATATCATGCTTACAAATTGCCTCCCTTATCCTATTCACTGCTGCCTATTTGTACAGTGAAAGATTTCTTATGCCATTTTTGTCCATTCCACACCTTGGAAGCTCATGTTCGCTTCTTTGGCCCATGAGATTTGTGAATCTATTTTAGAGTCATTCCTTTCCCTCGCAGTCTCCTATCCCATAGCTGTAATGTCTTTCCAGACGTATAAGTTTGCAACTGACTACATTAAACATACATTTGGCTCAACAAATTATGAAAGGATCCAATTTCTCTGTATGGCTGCTCTGAACTCTCAGCCATTCATTACTCTTCCAGTGTGGTCTATCATCTATCCATTTTATAATTAAAAATAAGTATTATTTCATATTTACTCTGAATAATGACTGGAAATGTTGAAGGCTGTTGAGCCTGGGTGAAATCTTGCCCATATTCCCTGAGACGATTCCATCTGACAGCAGCATCTGAAAATCTGAAATATGGCTCTATTTTTAATAACAGAACACAGGGTGCTTTTAAATCAAATGTCTGGTGTCATTACCTCTAGTAATCAAACCTGTAATTTTCTCAAATAATTAAACTAAGCTGTTTCACAAGATGCGTTTTCTAGGAAAACATGTTGATTGCTTGGTTTATATTTCTACTCTTTGTCTCATATTAATTACAGTCCTTTATATTCATTATTTTTTGAATTCTGTATGAGCTCTCTCATTATTGTCCCCAGGACTGATGTCTAGCTAGCCTGCCCATAGTCATGTGGGTCACCCAGCACACCCTGGTTGAATACTTGCAATGGCATACTTTATTCATTCGTATTTTCTCTGGCATGCCGAGAATTAAAATCGCTAACAGTGGGTCAGAGATCTCATCTATCTACAATTCCAGTAAAATGGGGTGGTTATTTTAAAATGTTTTCTCCTAGTAAAACCTCCTCAATTACAATTGGAAGAGCTTTGATATTGTCAATTCAAATATAAACCAGAAAATCTTACTGCATCATTATGAAGAATGCTACAATCAAACAGTGGACTATATTATTAAGTGGAATCTTTTTAGCCCAATTCTCATTTCAAAACTTCTCTTCTTGTCCTTAGCCTATCTTTTTTCTTCTTTTTTTAATCCACAGTGCTCTTAGTTTCTTTTGTGAATTTTTTGCTTCCCCCCGGTCCTGTGTCTTCCCTATTGCTTTTACGTTTCAAATTGCTGCCCACACCTTGTTGTGAAACAGCAACTACTTTCAGCCAGAAATGTGACCTGGTGTTTTAAATTTTGTGTTTTATTAATCTTGGTAATCTGGTTCTCTTTAAGTACTTATGGATGATTCTAACTGCTCAACAATGTTGCAAATGAGATCATGCCAGTGATTGTAAAATTAAAACCTTTTCCCATGTAAGACAGTTTACTGGTACAGAATAGTGAATACTTTTATGAAAAAAAATTATATTTTTCAATTCTATAATTCAGTGTAACATGACAGTGTCTCCTACCATTTCCCTCCTACCAGGATGTCATCCTCAGTTAAGCAGTTCTCAATCAAAGATCCAGAATCATAAAAACCCCTGAGTTTGAACTTTCATAAAATCTGTACTGTAGCAACATCTGCAACCTCACTTTTATCCACACTGTCTTGCCTCACAGGCTGTAATTTGCCATTACAACTTCTCAGCCATGCAGCACCTCCCACCAGTATGTGTGTGGAAACACAGGATAAGGATGGTAAAGTAGAGAAGCCACATTTACTCAGGCCCATTAACAGAAGTCTTTAGGAACAAGTTAAATATCTATGAGGAAGACTTGAGTACGGTTGATCCTGTCTTGGTGCAGAGGGATAGACTGATGAAGCACTGAGATCACTTCTGACCTTTGATGTTTAGTCATACTGGCTGTTTTGGAAAAGATTGACACATGCTTTTCTCTGTTCTGTCCTATAAAATTAACTCAATCTTCTTGCCATCAACTATAAAGCCTTCTTTTACATTTTCTATGACCAGATTACTAATTAAAATCCAGAATATACTGTGACGGCATTCACAAAATTGAGGGCTGCATCATGATTTATCTGTACTTGAAGTTTCTTCTTTTCCTCTCTTCAGTTATGAAGTGCAGAGGTATACTGAGTTTTACCTGGTGAAAGTTAAGCAGACAGGTCAGATGATGGTCACAGAAATGCAGACTACAGTGCTCAGCAAGTGCAATACACCTCTCTACACTACGCTCTGGGAGCTTCTGGAACAGACAAAATGAAGTGAGACCACATGAAGGTAATAACTAATTTATAAGCTTAGCAGAAATACTTCCATCTTAAGGTTATGTCAGAAATCTTGGAGAGGACAAGTGAAAGAAAAAGGAAGAAATAATAAAACCCACAAATGACAAATTCAGATCTAGGAGCAAAACTTGGCTCTTTAACCGTTGTGGTTTTGCTCAGGTCTAGCACTAGCATACTGAGCTGGTACAGGAAATTAAGGATTACTTGAAAATGAAACAATGAGGTATCAGCCAAACCTTATCTTCACAGCATGGTAATTTGTGTAATGGCTCACAATCAGGCTTTACGGTCTTGGCATAGCTTTTCTTCTAAATAAAGCTGGATAATCCTTAAAAAGATGTAGACAATAAGTAGATTTGACCTAACTCCTGTGTTCCTGTTGTAGCAGTTACACAGGCTTTAAGTATTTTTTAATAACATGCATTCATCTCGTAAGAGACTGACAAGCAGGTACCACTGACTCCTTTTCATCCCAATTTTAGTTTAGACATACACAAATCTGCCCATTCAGTCCTTCAGACTTCCCCACCACCATCACCCCAATTAAACAATTATCTCCGGCAGGACGTGTGACAGTTGCTGTTATCATACCAGTGGCTGCGGTCTGCCTTTCGCTCTCTGTGCAGCCTGAGGCCATGGGCACTCCAGGGCACACCTGGTTTGCTGACATGGGGCTCTTCACAAAATGCAGCACGTGGTGGGAGGAAAGGTGGTTAAGCCTCTTTGTAGAATAGATGAATGATTATAAAAAACTTGGGTTTATTTTTGGACCTGTTTGAGCAGGGCGAGTGGACAAAATGACCTCCAGAGGTGCCTCCCTACCTCAACCATTCTGTGATTCTTCTCCTCTGCTTGAAGATAAGAGGATGGGTAGAAAGTGGTTGTAGGTTGCTGTTGCTGACAGCGTGCTGCTGCCTACTCATCAGGAGCAAACGGCTCTACAGAAAGGAGAGAATCTGGAGAAGGAAGGAAAGACAAAAGAGAGAACACAGAGGGGAACAGCAATGCTGCTCCTGACTCCTGAATTCCAGGAATATTTCTGTACATTTATGATGAATTTGTGTGAATTAAGCAGATACATTACTTGGACTGAAACAATGACTGAAGTTACAGGTTCTTTCCTCTTGCTTTTTCTTTGTTACTTAGATTGCTTTACTCTTTCTCCACTGGTGGTGTGAATTTTGAATCTTCTGCATAGACAGGTGACTTCTAAGGCAGTATGAGTGTATATGTTGATATGACAAAGCTGGAAAATAGCTGTTTTATGAAGGCCTAATATTTTTATTCTGATTGTTGCAAGTATAACTCTTGACTACTTTGCCCTGTTTATTATTAAATATGCCAGTATATTTGTGTGTATACATATATATGCATAACTTTTGTTCTGTTTTAGACTTTACTTGCCATATTCAAATTATCTCATATCTGAATCCCAGTACTGATTACAGCATGATTAAAATTTATGACTTTACAATTAATCAGCTATTCACTGTGTTCCTTTTCAAAGTCATGAAACTATGTACAAATGAACAGCCTTTTCCCTTTGGAAAAATCTCTTGGCCCTTTTATTGGCTATTTATGTCAGACTTCTAGGCCTTTCACCTTTTCCCTCTGCTCCTAAGTGCATTTTTTTGGAAGCTAGGTGTCACTCATATCCTTAAACAAAATATTTCACCTAATATTGACTATGCATGGAAACTGAACATGAAATTTCATTTCCAGGGTCACTTCTCTCAAGAAATGGAAAAATCTTCCTTTTTGCAGCTCTTTAATTTTCAGGCTGTCATTTTCATTCAGTGAGGTCACAGAATGAAAACTCCCTCGTTGAAAACCTGCATATGGATCATAGCTAGGTCTCTGCAGACGCACCATTTTATCGCCTTGCTCTGACATTTCCCACTGCTTCTTGAGTTATGCTTTGTCAGTTTACTGAGTTAGGTACTTACCTTTAACGACAGCAATATCCTAGCGATGACACAGGAAATAATCCATCAGTTTACGCAATGATCATGAAAATATCACAGAGAAGTAAAATCAACATAAATAGTTGCAGATGAATCATGAATGTCTCTGGTCAGGTTATAATATGATGAAACATATTCTGTGAAGTGCAAGTGCCATTGCACAAGGGTAGTATTAATGCAACTAGATGAAAACGGGTATTTCTGAGGATGAGAAATGTTGCTTTTTGAGGCAATTCTTGTCCTTACTTCCTAACAGCTACTATGATACGTTTCTAAGAAAAAAGTGAATTGATTTTATCTTAATCTCAGTAATTTTCCCCAATTTTCTAATGACTTCAACTAAATAAAGCTTAGAGGTCTTTCCATGGCTAAAGTGATTTTTCTGAATGCTTTTCTTGGGTGGGTGGGGTTAGTTGGTTCGTGTCGTTTTTCTAAAAAAAGTGAATTATTTAAATTCTAACAGATTTTCCTGAATGGGGAAAAGCATATAGAAAAGCATGAAGGGGAATTCTCAAAGTGTGAAGTCATATACATTTTTCTGTCCTGAGAGGCAGGTTTTGTATATACTTGGGCAAAAAGATTGATGCTCAAGTGGATCAGACCATTCTTAACTTGAGGCTACAGACACATATTTGAGCCTGAATGGATTTTCAGCCTCCACTCCCAGCTGTGAAATAGTTTACACAGGCAGATTCATTATTCTTAGGTCATTACAGGTCAATAAAAGCCAATTTTGGTCAAGCAGTATCTGTTTTCTGTGTTAGAAGGGTATTGCTAGGTAAATTATTGCTCATTTTTCTTTCTGAGGAGTCTATCCCCAGTCCTATGGAGGAGAAGGCATGTGCAAGGAACAGAAGGAAAAAAAAACCCAAACTGTTGTGAAAATCATAATTTCCCAAATAAAATAATTCCAGTAGACTAATCTCGTAAACCAGCGAATCTTGAATATGTTCAAATGAACATACTGCTCACTGGATTTTGCTATGAGACAATGGTTGATCTGAAACTTCAGAGCATCCTGTGGTGAGGAAAGTGATAAATCCTGATTTTTCTAATGCTGATCTACTACTACTCGATGTTACATTTTGAGTGTACAGAAAAATGAGAGGGAAAGGTAAAGCACAAATGAAATTGTGAAGAATGCTGAAAAGGGGAGTTGTAGTTAGCCTAAGAAAGCACAGAATCATTTTAGGAATCGTCAAATAACCTAAATATTAAGACAATTTAGAAGCAACAGTAAAAACTGAAAAGTGATCAACTCCTATAAAATGAAGAATGTTCATCCATAACTTTCTACCCCCGCTGCTTTATGTAAAATCTTTTGATCAAAAGAAAGCAAAGCAAAAGAAAGAAATGACATAAAGTCTGTTGTCTCTTAAGATACTGTTTTTTCAAGATTGATCTCTGGCAAACTGCAGTAACTATTCTTTATTTCTGTGAATATCCGTCTGTATTACCTGCACACAGAGAAGTGTTTTAGTCTCTTAGTGCTTCCTGTCACATGAAATAAATAGGCAGACAAGGCAACTGAGAATTTGAAGGATGCATACTCTGACCTATTATTGGTCTTTTTAAGGGGCACCTTGGGAAGTGCTGGGCTGTTTTGTTCTCTGGCTGAGAAACTTGTGTTAGGAAAAGGCACTTCTCCCCTGAGTGTCAGTAAACCTCATAGATGCAAACTACAGATCATGCCAGCACTCTAGCTGAGCTGCCAGGAGAAACAGGCTAAACTAGATCCTTGGAATACGTTGCTGTGTGGAGACTCAGTAGGAGTCTGTCCACATGGTCATTCAGGATGGATCAAAGCCCATGCAGATGTTTGTTCTCACCACGGGCTTGAACCAAGCACCATGCTCCAGAAGGAGAAAAGCTCAAGCTCTTGGTGCTTGACTTGTCTTTTGGCTGGCCCTCTGTGGGCTGTGAGCCAGCACTGGTGGGGCAGATTGCTCTTCAGCTGGGCTCACCAGCAGGTATCCTGAGCATAGCCCCAAGCCCAGGTGGGCATTTCAAATCAGAGCGATAACAAGCCAGATATGTGGAACGACAATATGCCAGCACAAGAGCTCAGCAGGTTTGAGCCTTCTCTCAAGGTACCCTTCACTCACCATGTAGGGCAGATACAACTTCAGAGGGAGAGGAGCAAGGAAAAGGCTGAGGATATAAAATAAAATTATACTACGAGTATATCAGTTCAGACATTGCCTCTTACAGAAGTGTAGCAAGCCATAGAGAATTCAGCCATACAGAAATTAAGCCTTGAACAACATCAACATGGTTTACAATAAAAATTATACTACACTGTTCATGAGGGACAGCCTTTTTACTGTTTCCTCAGTCTGTCTGTTTTTTCTCCATGCTGCTTTTTGGACCACTATACTAGAACTCATATTTCATTACCATTGCGAGATTTGCAAATCTCTCTTTAGTTGTTTAGAAACTGACAAACCCTTTCAACTTTTGTCCTAAATATCTGCAAACCATGTAAAGGAATAAAAAAAAGAACTGCATCTCACAAAATATTACTATGTTTCTGTAATTTTTAAACTGAGCATCCCAAGGGGAGTCTCTATAATAGTCTTCATATAAAAAGAAAAGAAAATAGTAACCATAAAACCCCTTACCTGTTAAAGTTAAAGTATCTTCTATTGATCCTGAAAATAAGTTCATCAGAGAAACACAAAGTGTTTAAAATGATTTCTGGGTAAATTCTGCATACCGTATTGCAACATAAATAGTCCCCAAATAAGCATCTTTAAGAAGCAGTACAGAAAAATAACTCATTAGAGAAACTATTTTAAAATAGTTTTTTCCTTCATTGAGGGAATGTGGTATTATCGCCCTAGAATGATTTAATTCACCCTAATTATATTCTGTTTGATATCTGCAGCTGTCTTGGAAGCAGGCTTCTGCTATGTAAATCCAAGAGACCGTTCTCGTCTCATTTGAAACCCCAATGTGCTCTAATTTTCAAAGGAATTATAAGCTGGTGTCTACTTATGCTCATTGAATTCTTCAGAGGAATATGAAAAAGATACACCATTTTCTGAACACTATCACTTATATAGACTCTATTCACCCTCAGCTTACCTCATAGATGTATATACATAGGATACAGTATGTATTGACACTGCAGTGTTAGTAAAAAAGTTGTGTAGATGCATGATCGTATGTGACCAGAAACACCTTTGGTTTGAAATGTTCATAGACCACATTAGTAAAAATTGGTTTTTTGTTTTGTCTTTGAGTTTCAATTGACTTTAGAACAGATGTGAAGTTGTCTCTTCAGCAACTTTTCAGCACAGTCAGTAAACAGCACCATTTTGGCTGACATAGAAGAAGGACCAAAAGAGGATACATTTCTGCCAAAAAATTAATGTTGTATATGCATCCTTCAGTGCCTTTGGCAGTAGCTGTCCATGTTACAGTGCCACATTGCATAATACACATAATGATGATGTGCAGGAATTTGTAATTAAATATTGGCTCATGGATGGTCACCAGAAACAGCAATCAGCAAACACTGTATTTATTGTGGAATATCACCATCAATTCCAGGCAAGATGGCAAAGTGAACCGATGTGGTGTCAAAACCCACAAGTGCCTGTAAAATGGGTGAACAGTCAGTAAGTGATGGCTTCCTGTTGCGCTCTACAAATTACCAATCAACAAAACAGAGCAGTTTGCTTTCTCCTACTCTGAAGGAAAATGTTCCCTTTAGTAATCTTAGCAAGGTTTACAAATTGTTTGGAGAGAAAAAAATTTGTCAAGGGAAGTCAAATGCTTTCCTTTAAATAAAACTAACTTCTAAAGGTAGAATGCTAATCAGGAGTTGGAAATTTAAAGTAAATGAAGTTTTATGCTTTGGAGATAGAATCTGAGCAGAATTTAGGTAATGATTCAAAAGAATAATCCACAAACTTCCATCCATAATTGCTACAGTTTTTACCAGATTAAATCCTTAGAAAAAATTCTGCTTTGATGCCACACCTTCTTAACAGGACTAGGTTGTAGCTAAATTGAACATTAGGAGTCTTAAAATGGGCACCTCCCACATTAAGTCTAGCAAAGAAACTAGTCTTAGACTACCCACTGCTTCCCAGCTTTCCGCCTCTCCAGCTGAATGTCATAATCTTTGGCCTAACACAGTGAGATTCCTATGTGTGACGCAACTTACTCCTGAACTGTATTATGCTATGGTGTCAGTAGGAAGAATGAAGATTATTTGTCTGCCCTGGAGTTCCCCTCCCAGTTGAGCCTAAACAAATGTATAGCCTGATCAGACAGTTGACCACAGGGGTACAAGAGGCAGGCTCGATTCCTGCCCTCTGTTCCCAAATCTCCCACACACTCTTAGTTATAACTCATAAGTTTTTGCAAAGGGGCAGCACCACCAAAAATAGAAAGACTGACCTTATTCCCCTTTGGAAAGAACAAAGTAGAAAATTTGGTCAGTGAATCCCAATCTGCCATAGATGCCCAAACCTCTCATCCTCAAGTTCTTAAAATAAACCCTTCCTTCACTCCCAGTTGCCTATTTTATCTGACTTCTGCTCCATCCTGCCACGCTAGTTGCTATGATCCCCTTTGCAAGGCTCCCAAGCCTCTTCATGTACTACACAGTGAACAAAGGTTATTAACCTCTGAGTTAAAAGTTCAATATAGTACCTAGGTTCATGGAATTAAAAGTTCTTTTGTGGATGTAGCATTAGACATGAAAATTAAAAAAAAAAAGCTGCAATGACATTAACATATACTTCTGGATATCCTGAAATTAACTTTTGGGGACTGGAAACTTCCATTCTCAAAAGAAGACATCAGAAGTTATAAAAAAATACTCAGCATCTAGAAATTAATGATATATTGGGAAAATAGATTAAAGCTAGAATATCTTTGCTTTTACATATTTTTAATAAAGGAAGCTTCATAAATTTTAGATACATGCAAGATTATTCTTCAGAGAGTGTTTCAAAACTATATTTGGGGAATGATCTGGAAAGAAATAAAACTCAGACATTTGCCAACTTGTTGTAATGTACAAAGACCTCAGAATTAAAATTGTTTGCTTTAAATTTTTAATCTGGATTTCCCTTTCTCTTAAGTGAACAGGCAGAGATCACAAGTAAATGTAAGTATATAAAACCACCTCCATTTTCAATTGCATGTAAAGCTTATAAAAGAATGTAGAAAAATATAAGGACTCAACATCTGTGGAATATATTGCATTAAACAGATGCAGTTTATTATCTTTCCTAAAATATTCCACATCATTGCATATGAGCAATAGCAAATGCTGGAACTACAGAGAAGTTTTATGTGACCATAGAAACTTCGTGCCAACTTATTAAAAAGCTGTGGTATAGTAACAGTATAATAAGGTCTTCAGGGGAAAGTTTGAACTCCAGCAACTACAAAAGTTCACCAAATCAATGTTAAAGCAATAAGCAAATTAGAAAGATTTTGCTTGCTATAAAGCAATTTCTACTGCAATTTATACATACATCCCAACAGAGAAAAGTGAAAAAGTTTCAATGGAAGCCTTTCATTTTTGAGTTACGATTTTGATGATTTATGGTGATGACCTTCTCCAGATGTCAGGCATCTCCTCTGTTCTCCACAACTTTTCCAAAATTATAGAAATTGGCCAGCTCTTTCAGCACTCTGGATGCTGTCCATTGGACTAATATAGATCAAGTTTTTCCAAGTAATACTGGATTAGAAGCAAAGAAGGAACTGAGCACCTCAGCCTTCTACAGCATCTGAGGATGCTCCAAGGAAAGACTGAGAGCTGGGACTGTTTAGCCTGGAAAAGAAAAAGCTTGGAGGGATCTTATCACTGTGTGGAAATACCTGATGGGGGTGGGGGG
>VZTQ01005949.1:642-83585 GCA_013400755.1 Pelecanoides urinatrix
CAAGGGAGGTTTAGATTGGACATTAGGAGAAATTTCTTTACTGAAAGAGTGGTCAGGCCTTGGAACAGGCTGCCCAGGGAAGTGGTGGAGTCACCATCCCTGGAGGTATTTAAAAGACGTGTAGATGAGGCACTTAGGGACATGGTTTAGTGGGCATGGTGGTGTTGGGTTGACGGTTGGACTCGATGACCTCAGAGGTCTTTTCCAACCTTAGTGATTCTATGATTCTATGATTCTATCATCACTATCATTGAGCGCTAGACAGCCAAAGCACTCCCTAACATACAGGGCTACCCCACCGCCTCTCCTTCCTCACCTGTCCCTTCTGAAGAGCTTATAGCCATCCATAGCAGCAGTCAAATCATGAGACTCATCCTACCATGTTTCTGTGATGTCAACAAAGTCATAGCTATCCCACTGCACAATGATGGGGACAGGGCTGATGTGGGTACAGGGGACCTGCTGTCTAAATGATTCTGTGACTCCATGTGACATTCTTTTCCCCATAAGATACAGAAAACACTCTTAAACTGCAAACTCCCTGTGACAAGAAGATGGATCTCATGTGCACTTTTGCTTTGAAATGTGAAACATAATCTACACTTGCAACGATATTTATGCATCCCTATTCACTTATAACCTTATAGTACTCTTTCACAGGCCCTTTGAGAGGCTGACAATCAAAAGACAAATATAAAGTGCAGTATAGATACCAGCCAAAGAGACATCTATTTGTTGCTCCTGAGTACTTCACAAATGATTGGAGTTGTGAGGTTGGGATAGGTAGCTAACTGGGATGCATAAGACATCCCAGACATATTATGCAGGGGCTGGGAGATGAATATTGTGCTTGCAACACAGGGAGATTAGTCACAGAGCAAGTACAAGCAGGCAGGATATAGGACAAGATATGTCATGAAAAGAGACAGATCTAGCTGCAGCCTGCCTTAGTGGACACTACCCTGTGGAAACAAGGTATTTGTGTAAGTCAGTGGCAAGTAGCCACAAACAGATAGAGTTAGCACAGTGCCAGGGAAAAGCAACCCTTCTGTGGCTTCTTCTTCTTGCTAAAGAGTTTGTGCCTGGAGCAGGATTGTTCTACAATCTTCTGGTGCTCTGTCTCCCAGAGTTTCGGTTGCATGTACTGAAGAATGGCATGATTAAAAGAAGCACATCAACTAGAAATAAACTTCAGTTAATCTGCATGTGCAGAGCGCTGAAGGGAGTGTCAGCTCTCCTTGCTTTAGGCAGTGACCAAGAAACTCATCCCCTTTGGTGACAAATGGGAGAGAAAAACACATCATTGTGTGTTGTATATAGGTTTGTCATTACTTTTCTGTCTGATGTACTTAACAGTTAGCCACTGTGCCACTGAAGGCTGGAAAGTCTCAGAGAACAGCAATTGGACACTTTTACATAGAGCTTGTAATGGACCAGCAGAGCAACTTTCTTCTGAAATTCCATTAGAAAAATGTAAAAGAGGTTACCTATTGGGGTTTTAATTTAAAGCTTGCCACACACGATGATGGTGGATTGTATACTAACTCTGGAAGAGGTACCACATATGGCACAGTAGACAATGCAAACTTGTGAAAGTGCAAGTGGAAGGCAGGTAAACTCGTGGGAGAAAAGGGAAAGAGTAATCTTAAGAGTGAAAAGAAAAAAAAAGTGTTAAAAATGTTCCTTTAAAAAAGGACAGAATTCCCAACAGCTCTATGGACAAAGTGCCGAGGGATGAGGGAGGACAGAGGACACAGACAGCTCCTGTCATTGCTCTGAAGGAGCACTGGGGCAAGGAACATGCCAACATTCATGTCACAGCCAGGGCAGAAATGAATGGACTCAGGAAAGGGCTGAGAACATTATTTCCTTGGGATCAATAAAAGAGACAGCATCCAAATAAGCTTAGGCTTATTCAGGAGCTGTAGTGGTGCTGGTACTTTTCAAACTGCATTGAGGTGATGACACCATAGGCTAGAAAGGAAAACCCAAGCTATCTGCCAGAGCAGGCAATAGTGCTTGTGACTGCAAACAGGTGGATGAGGTATGTAGGGTAATTGTCAGGCTCAGAAAGGCACAGGGATATTTAATATATCAGTGTCTGGAAAATTAGCTAAACATTTCTTAGAGAAATCCTATTCTACCTGTGGGGAGAGACCTTACATGCCTCTCCTGCAGGTTTTATTCTGGAGCATTGGCAGGGTGTCTGCTGAGGAGGAGTGACAGTGAATAAGCAGGTAGGATCATGCCGTACCGCTGCTCTCTGCTCTGCTATCCTGATGGATATGTGACTTTGGATCAGCCTCTGGGATGGGGTTTCATCCCGTTTAGCTGTAGGCACCTGGTGTGTATACCTGAGCTCTAGACCACAGACACACCAACTATGGAGTCAGTGGAGGAGCAGCCTGCTGCCAAAGAAGGAAGTTTTTGCCTTGGGTAGGAGAAGGTTTCTCAAGATGGTGAAGTCTGTGCATGGTACGGGGATCCTGAATATGGTGTCACAGTGATCCTAAGGGATTCATCAAAGGTATCATTTAGATAGATCAGTCTCAGCCTTAATCTCTCTGAGTCTCAGAACTGGAGAAATTTCCTTTCCCTACCTCAAAGGAAGTTATTGAGGTCAAAGACACTGGTGGTGCTCAGATGTCACAGTAAGGCACTGTAGGTACTGCAGATTTGCAAAAACCCATTAAAAGATATATGCAGCACTAATTGGCTTTTGTTATTTCCTCAGAGCACCTTCTGGGGCATTCAATCCTGTGGCCTCATTTCAGCTGCATGGCAGGTATTCATCATTAGTGCTGCTTTGCCTGCTATGTAAGTTTTTTCTTAGCATTTTGAAAAGTCCTAATTTATTGTCCTAGGGATGCCTCTGAAGAGGTTCTGGCAGTTCATGCTAGAGCTGCTTAAGATGTTGTGACCCTCAGCTGTCAGCAGCAGTTGCAGAGGTAGGAGAACAGGCAGTGTGTCTTCCACCTTATTGCCCAGGGTCAGGGACAGGTACATCACAGTAAACTGAAACAAAATGACAATGATCCCAGCCTGAACAGAGCAGACCTCATATACAGGCAGACTAAGTTTTTGGGTTTCTGAGCTGTATTTGGTCATAGGTCTTTTTCACATCCTTCCAAAGATCAAAAAAAGGTTGATCCCTTTTTTTTTTCCTTTCTCCATGAAGGATGGCTCCATACATTTTCCCGCTTCCTGCTACATGGTTTGATTCTCCGTGGGCCAAGAGTGGGTGCAATCTGAAGTAGGGCAGGAAGAGGTGACTTAAAGATGTGCCTGAGCAGGGGTGAGTTGGGTAACAGTCACCCTCTTGTCTCCTATCTAGACTCAGAGTTTTCCAACAAGGTACTCCGTACTGTGATTCAGAGGAGCAGTAGATTTATGGATCTCCCTTTGAGAAACAAATGTGAGCAGTAATGAAGGCTGGCTACTGCTGTTTTTATTATTGTATTATCTTCAGAACTGGAAAATCAAGCCTTCTGTTGAGCAGTTTCCTCTTTTTCTGTCTCCCATTTAACCACAGCAAAGACAAAATACATCACTTAACATTTTGTACTTGCTGATTAACGGCTGCATTTGAAAGCAGCTGTGGGAGATCATTACAGTGGAGTCAAGGGACCTGAGATCTGCCATTGAGCTCCTAGGATTATGCAACAAAATATTATTTTGTAGTTGGAATTATATCATTAAATGATTTCAGTTTTGTTTCTGAAGCTAGCTATTTATAAACAGAAGTAATAAATACGTGCTTACTGTGCTTACCTCAACAAAATATCTTGCAACAAAGATTCAGGGACCAACATATACAGAAATTCATTTAATAAAGCTTTTATTGCAAAAAAAATCTGTCACATAAACTTGAAAGTCTTCACTATTTCAGCCATGCTGATGAGTTTATCAGTGTATCAGTGTGTCACTTGGTAACACCATAAAACTGTATAAACATACACATATAACTCACAAGCTAGTATGTAAGTGTGCAAGGGCACAGACCATTTTCTTCACTGCGAAGAGTATAAAAATGGTCATGGTGAACTGGACCAAAGGTCAATTTAAGGCAGTATTCTGTCTTCGGTAGTAATCAAAAGCAGATGTGTAGGGGAAAATAGGAACAGGGCAAATATACATGAAACTTCCCCCAGCGTCCAATTATTTTCAGCTTGGGAACTCCATTGTTTTGAACTGGGATCAGTTTGCTCTTCCAGCTTACTAAATATTCCACAAGCAGATGCAGGATAGCAGTGGGTGATAAGCTAGTGGAAAGGCTTTAGGCCTGTCCTGCTGTGAAGGCAGTACTTTAACAAATCGCAGAACCAGATACCAGAATGGTGAGGGAGTTTAGTAAACCTGGCTATGTATATAATTTCATGGTTAACATGTTTTGTAATGAAAGATGTGATTAGTGGGTAAAATAGTTAAAATATAGTTTGCAATGGCTAAAATGGCTGAGCATGTGATCTGTAAGCATCTTTGTATGTAGGTGGATGAGTGCTACAAATGCTTACATCTACTTTCTTATCTATGAGCCACTCCCTGTATTTCTAATTATAAAGTGTTTACTCCAAGAAACTCTCCAGCAAGTTCAAACAAACAAAGCAACTGGTGAAGTGGTAGCTGCCCAGCAGCGCCATGGGAGAGGGGTGTTATAAATGCTGACAATGGATGGGCTCAATATATTGTTTGAGAAAGTTGTAGCTAGTGGCCTCATTCCTCATAGTGACAGCAATACTGGCAGCTCTCTGCAGTGCTTCATCTGTGAAATGATGGATCAGCAATGAGGGCTGGCTGGCAGGAGATGCTTGAAACATCCAGAGCTTTCAAAGTCTGCCTTCTCTGTCATGCTTTATTCGTGCTGCATAATGGACAAGCACAGGCAATGTGTTGAATCATAGGCTTGAGCCTTGAGATCCTGACCAGGATAATTTGCCTAAATCTGCACAGTTCTTTCCTTTTCAGAAGCATGCAATAGTAAAGCCTATGGCAGAAGTGGGTAAGGTGAGCCTGGCCACTCAGAGGTGTTCGAAGTTAATACACATGTAGGCATGAAGAGGAGTTACCTAGTTACCTAGGGAAAGGCCAGACTTCTTTGTGATTTGCTTTTGGAATAGAATTGGCC
Source organism: Pelecanoides urinatrix (assembly GCA_013400755.1). Classification (NCBI taxonomy): domain Eukaryota; kingdom Metazoa; phylum Chordata; class Aves; order Procellariiformes; family Procellariidae; genus Pelecanoides; species Pelecanoides urinatrix. Next base: position 5,768 of record VZTQ01005949.1, read on the forward strand.
TAGATGCGGATGACCAGAAATTATTTTAAAGCTATAAATCAGCCTATAAGCTGTATGCACAGAGGCAAATTAATGATGACTTAAATCTAATGGCTTGTGTTGAGCAAGTGAAGTTACAGTGCAATGACAACAGCAGATGTATTCAGAGAGGATGTGAAATAGAATTTAAAATTTGTCAAAGATAGGTTGAATAAAAATAATATGTGCAGAACATGACTGAAATGCTCCCTGACAGCACCATGAGACTTGGCTTTTTCTTCTTTATTGCTGTGAAGTTGAAGGAGACTTGTTAAGGCAGAGCAGTAGCAGCATCTAAAGCCATGTTTTAGTTAAGGGTCAGTGTCGGTGCTTTCATTATAAAACTTGTTCCTCCAGAGAATATAGTACTGCAATAAAAACATTCACTCTGGCCTGAGAGGTGTTGCATGACAGTTTGGTCCAGGAGCACAAACAGAGCAGTGAAACAGCCCAACTAAAAGTCTGCTGAAGTCAAGGGCAAGGCTTTCTGATCAGGCCCTGTGTAAGCTGAGTGGCTGAGAGATGAATTAACAATGCTGAATTTCCAGTGTCAGCAGAGCATGAACAGTGAAAGTGCATGTTTCCCTACAGTGACTATCGATTGAGAACACTAGCTTTATAAGATGCACATTAAGTGAGCACATTGCCAACACATGACACAGATCTTGGACAGTTAATAATTTCACTTTCTTCTTCCCTCAAAACACGTACCTATGGCATGGGCAGGGGCCAGTCAGCACAGTTGCAGTTCTAGGGCATGGATCAGACCATTGCTTGGATCTATCACTCCTAACACTGGGAAAGGGCTTGAGGTATCCAAATTAGGACTTAAGTCACTGTGTACTTGCTCTAAAGTCAGTGCAAAGAGTGAGAAAATGTCAAAGGTGGGCTGTGATATGTAAGTATATGGCTCCAAATTTATCATCTCAGTCCACCGGCTGAAGTGAGATAGGGTCACAGAGGAGTTGCTAGTAAGGCTGTAAACAACCTCCTGCGGAGGTCCCTCCCAGGGCCAGGTCCACCATGGTTTCTTACAAGGGAGTCCAGCTGTGATAGGTCCAGGTACCCTGTGGAGGAAGTTTTCTTCAGACTTTTGAGGGTTGAGTGTCATATGTGTTCAGCATGTGGTTGGCAGAAGAGGTATTCACAGCTTTATGAGTGTGAAAGATCCTCCAACTAAAGGGTGTAGGGCAAGGACAAATGGGGATCCTACAGTCAATCAAGTCTTCCTTATGAATAACAGTCAGGGCCAGAAAAGCAGTGGTTTTCAACCTTCTTCAGTGTGTAGGCCCCTAAAATATATGGAGATTGGAGATGCAGAAAACTGTATACTGAATTCAAGCCAACAGACAACAGCTTGCTTCTCTTAATTACCTTTTTCAGATGCACTAGGTATAGTCTGTGGGCCCTAAAGGTGTGTAAATCACAGACTGAAAATCAGCTGCCTGAAATAGGTATTCTAAAAGGAACGAATTATTCTTGTGTGTCATAATACAGGATTTACTCTAAAACCCAATCAGGGTGAAGTAAATGTCAGCATTAAAACTGGACATGAGCCAGCAATATGTGCTTGCAGCCCAGAAAGCCAACCGTAGTTAATACACATATATATATATTCAAAAGAAACTTGGCCAGCAGGTTGAGGGAGGTGATTCTGCCCCTCTGCTCTGCTCTGGTGAGACCCCACCTGGAGTCCTGCATCCAGCTCTGGAGCCCTCAGCACAGGAAAGACATGGACCTGTTGGAGCGGGTCCAGAGGAGGGCCACGAAAATGATCAGAGGACTGGAACATCTCTCTTGTGAAGAAAGGCTGAGAGGGTTGGGCTTATTCAGCCAGGAAAAGAGAAGGTTCCGGGGAGACCTTATTGCAGCCTTTCAGTACTTAAAAGGGGCTTATAAGAAAGAGGGGGACAGACTTCCTAATAGGGCCTGTAGCAATAGCACAAGGGGTAATGGTTTTAAACTAAAAAAAGATAGATTCAGACTAGGTATAAGGAAGAAATTTTTTACAATGAGGGTGGTGAAACACTGGAACAGGTTGCCCAGAGAGGTGGTAGATGCCCCATCCCTGGGAACATTCCAGGTCAGGTTGGACGGGGCTCTGAGCAACCTGATCTAGTTGAAGATGTCCCTGCTTATTTCAGGGGGATTGGACTGGATGACCTTTAAAGGTCCTTTCCAACCCAAACCATTCTATGATTCTATGATTAACTCTCTCCCAAATAACTGAAGCATGCAAAAAGTTAGCTGGTTGTGAAGGTCTGCATCATCTTAGAGTTGGAGCCTAGTTTTGCTGTTTTACAAGAGCAAGAATTTTGGTGCGAGTGGTCCTGGGCAGGGTGGCATGTACCCTGTCCTGGTGCTTGTGCAGGAGAGCTGCTCTGTGTCCTCTTGTGTGGTCTGTGCTGCTGAGCTGGTGACCTCAGCCGGAAGTTTGGCCCAGGAGAAGGGCTGCAGTGCTCTCTTCACGGTCTGATTTTAATTCATTACTTCATCTGAAAGAATTCCAACTAATAGGGATTTGGAAACGACTACAGCAGCTGGCTTTGCCCACTGAAACTCTATGAGCTGAACTGACATGGAGTTCAAACTGTGATCTTCCATCAGAAGAGGCTACTTGCGCCCAAGGGTGAGGCATGTTTGTAATGTGTAAAACTTCTCCATGCTTTGGCATGTGGGAAGGTTAGTTCTGTTGGCCATTTAATCCTTTTTCTGGAGGTAATGGTGCTTGTTTCTATTACAACCAGTTTGGCATCAGGGGTATATTTTCTGTATTGCTTGGTGTGTTTGTTTAATCTGACTTCTGGGACTTAAAGGGGAAAAAAGTTCAGTGTGAAGTATTATAATTTAGGATAGTCAAGTTTCCAACCTGAAATGAGAAAATAGTTCCATGAAATTAACCATTTTACCTGTAATCCCATTTTCAACCTTTGTGTCTTGGTGTTTTCAGAGCTACTGAGAATTTGGGTATTCTAAAGCAAGTGATGCATTTTGTGGCATTGGATTTGTATATTTCTGCTACATCTTGAGTTTTACAAAAGAACAATTAATGCTATTTTGGATCTTGTTTTTTAATTTCCAGGGGATATACATTTACACAGACACTCTTTAAGTATGATGTTTGCGTACTGCTTCATCATGCTAAAAGGAATGGGAACGAACAATTGCCATACTAATCCAGTTTATACACTCATTTGTCCAAACTGGTCACCCAAACCCCAATCCAGTGAAGCCCTCTGACATTTTCTAAAATGTGCTGCTTACCTTTTAGTATGTTCAGGATTCTTCCAATATACAGAACTGCTAGGAGGTGGACAGAGTGCCCCACTGGGAAATCTTAAGGCCATGCTTTACCTTCTAGATACACTGCTACCGTTGTTCTGTGTTGGCATTATGCAGACTTTCTTGCTGGGATCACAGTCCTGTTGTCAATACAGCAGGAAACTCAACAGAAATATGGTAAGAAACTGACTGAAGAGAGGGATCTGACCAAGGGCTGTGGATCTGCACACCTACCACTGAGAACCAAACATCCTGGAGCTGAAATTTGTCTTTTCCATCTCTAAATGAAATCACTGAACCAAATGAGAGGCCAAAGCATACTATCTCTTAGAAGTACTGGTCTGGTCAGTTCCTAAAAACTAGTGCATTTTTACATTTGGTTCCAATCAAACAAAACGTGTAATCATTATTTTAAAAAATAACTTTTTTTTTCCCTTGAAACTAAGGGTATATTCTCAATGGTGTATGAAGGTTTACAACACAATTAATAGAGATTTGGGCAGTATAATTTATTGTAGAGTTAATTGTAACTGTGGCCATACAACCATTTGCTACTCTTTTCTAGCATGTCCTTATGACACAAAAAGCAGCACAGCATACATCAAGAGCATGCTTATCATTGGCATAGCTACATACATCTGACCTTCTAGTCATCATGCATTAGGTGACATAAGCTGTAAATGCGACAGCAATATATAATAAGGCCTAAAGTTGTGTCTTGAAAATGTTAAAATTTCAGGAATAAAAAATTCAGAAAGCTGAAAGAAACCAGAAGCATGGCTGCTTGTGGAGCCTAAATCCATTACCTGTAAGTGTGCTTTGATCTTTAATCAGAGACCCACTAAATACTCCCAATTTTCTTGGAGTCACTGAAATATGAGAATAATCAACACCTCTGGAAACAGTGTCTATCATAGTTCCTGAACTCTTTGTCATAACAAAACTTTTAGGCACTGGTTTTAACACTTCAATACATGGAGGCAGGCTCTTTGCCAGAAGCCTTAAAAGCAAATCCCTTGTAGAGACGCACTTTGACCTCAGAAAGCCCCCGTGTTGGGCAGGGGTGGGCCCAGCTCCGTGGCTGCAGGGTGGTGGAGATATACAGTGGGAGATGGGCAGCCGGCACCACAGGACTGCAGATGGGGAAATCAGCTTGCAGGTACTCTCCCATCCTCCATATTAGCCCTATGTAGGGCTGGGGGGTCAGTAAGACCCACAATGCTCTACTGGGTAACCACAAATTCCCAGTTTCTTGCGAAATAGTGAGCACTGGGGTTTAATGGAGAGGCCGAAACCCCTGAAGACCTTTTGGTGAATCCATATCTTCTCCAGGGAATGCCAGTGCTGGGACACTTCGTCTAAGATATCCTATGGAGAATCCTATTGTACTCACTGGAGGGGTGAGAAAGAGGTGCCAACCACACTCTTGTTCACACCATACCTTTGAGGAAACCTGAAATAACCTCTGCACTGTAGCAAACTGGTGCACATATACATACGGCTTTTGAAAAGATGGAATTTGTGAGAAATGTTTTAGCTTATATGCCTGTGCATTTGCCATTACAGTGTTCACAAAACCCTCGTGAAAAAGTTACTTTGGTTCCTATGTATATATATATTTTGTATATTATAATACACAGGCAGTAGCAGAATCAGGTGGTATGTTTATGACCAAATGATATTTTACTGATGAACACTATTTCATGTTAAGGCAAGGAAGAAAAAAAAGACTGAGAGATACTGCCTCTCAACAGCATTGCAGTAAGAGTGCAAATATGGAATACAGGAAATGTATTTATGTCCCTCATCTATGTCATTCAGAGCTATGTGACATGAAAAATTCAGACAGAGTCCTCCATCTGGGATTTTTCCAAGCTTGGCCCATGTCCCAGTCAAAGACATGCATACCTGAATTGGAAAACCTTAGAATCTGATGTAAAAATATTGCATTTTAACACATTTCTGTGTTTATAAGAAGATTCTGAGTGGTCTTTTACCAGCAGGGGACCAAAATCCCCTTTAAAAATTGTGTATGCCACAGGATGGAATTGTTATCCAGGGGTCAGTCCTACTCCATGCTTTTATTTACTTTTGGGATGATTTTCAGTTACTGTAGGCTTAAGGCCTTGGATTGTAATTAAAAGACTGGATTTTTATGAGGAATGATGGACAATAAGTTATACATCCCAAAAGGTCTGTCCAAGATGACAGCATCCAAGCATGACTACTCAAAAAGTGAATCAAGTTTTCTTTCCATGAAATAGGTCAAACCATGGACTGGGACTCTGGAGGGCTGGCTAAGGTTTCAAGAGGTTTGGGCTCAGTTTGCCACATGTCTATGCCAGTTCCACCTCCACGAGTCTGGACTACAGACAGCATTGATAGGGTCATATGGCTTCAGCCCACTGACGCTTGAAGAGGAGGAAGACACCTCTATAAATGGCAGCAATAAGGAACTGAGTGCTGCACTGTCCTGTGTCAGAGTATGTTCTTAATGCATACACCTCCATTTCTGCCTCTTAGAGTGGCTCATCTTGACACAAATTCTCACCATGTGGACTTACCTTGTTTCACAACAACAACTGCAAGGAACACAGTTTCATTTATAACCTTCCCTAAAACAGCTGCTGTACTTTCAACTGCTTTAAATTAGAGGCTTCTCCAGCTGCACATTTCAGGGATGCAGAAGACTGGTTGTGTTCTCAGTATTTCTTTTGATGTTAGGCAACTCAGGATAAGATAAAATTGCGAATGCTCCTTGGGTTATAACTTGAATTTACAATCTTGACAGCTCTGTTCAGGCACAGCGCCAAAAAGCTCTTGGTACATTTAAACAACGATAGGACGAAGTGATATTGTCTCCTAAGGGACAACAGGAAACAACTTGGCCTTTCAGAAATGTTACATTGATGTGCTTTCCTAGGAACATCAAGTCTAAGTACGGCAATCTCCTGGTAAAGTACCTCCAGGGATCTCAATTGAAAGAAAGCTATGATATGATAAAACTGCTGGATGGAATGAAAATAAGGGAAAAGAATGGAAATAGGAAAGCTGATTTGGATTAAATAAACCTTAAATCTGCAGAAATAATTTCTCTATAGGAAAAGGGATTCTTTGTCCATTAAATAACGGTTTGAAGGGACACTTCTGTAGTAATTTTTGCATGATGTAAGTGCATGATGAACTCTCAGTGTAATCTAAAACTTGCCATTTTAGGTATTATCAATGAATTTGTTGTTCCTTATTTTTATAGCAGTCATTTCTGTTCCAACTTGGGCAAAATGAATATCAAAATCTAGTCTCATAAGTCATGCTGCTGCATCAACAGTGAAAGGCTAAACAAGGAAAATGTGAGCTGAATAAGGCAGACAGTTTACATGAAAAGAGGCACAGATAAGTCTGAGGTGCTCAATGCTACCTTTGCCTCAGTCTTCACTGATGGGCTCCCCAGAGACAGGATTCAAGGAGGAGAACAACCAGCAAGTGGATGAAGGTTGAGTCAGGGATTACTTGCACAAACTCAAGCCATGCAAGGCCATGGGACTCCACAGGCTGCACCTACAGTTGTTGAGAGAGCTGGCTGATGTCCATGTAAGGTCACCCTCAAGCATTTTTGAAATACTGTGGAGATTGGGGGGAGATTCACAATAACTGGAGAAAGGCAAATATCACACCTGTCTTCAAAAAGGAGAGGAAAGATGATCTGGGGAACTTCAGGCCAGTCAGACTCACTTCGCTCCCTGAGACAATCGTGGCGTGCATCCTCTTGGAGCACATCCCTGGGTACATGTGGGAGAAGAAGGTGATTGGGACAGTCAGCATCGTTGACCAGGGGTGAATCATGCCTGAATCAGCTGGTTACCTTGTGTGATAAAATGATCATATTTGTGGAACGTGGAGAACCGGGGATATCACTTACATTGGCTCCAGCAAGGCTTCCAACGATCTCCCACTGTGTCCTTGAATCCACAATAGATGTTAGAGTGGATGGGTAAATAGCTGGTTGGGTGGTCAGGCTCAGAGGTGGTGGTCACTGGGCTGTATCTACATGGAGGCTGGTGCCCCCTGGAGTCCTGCAGGATCTGCTCTGGGGCCTGTCCTGGTTACTTTCTCTAGCGGTGGGCTGGGGAGGTCACGAAAGGCACTCTGTCAGGTTTGCAGGTAACACCAAGGCTGTGGGGCTGAGGTTGATTCAACAGAGAGCTTCAGGGCACCTAGCAGCACCTTGGTTCCTATGGGAAGAGGATCAATGAGACAGGGACAGGGAGAAGTTCTTTACAGCAGTGCCTAGCTGCGTGTAAGAAACTCCCTTACTTTCCAAGGATAATAGCCAAGCCCTAAGGAGCTGCCCTGAGGGCCCTGGGTCTCCATCCTTGGAGGTTCCAAGCCCAGAGCTGAGCTTCTGCTCTGTGCAGGTAGTGAATGAGGGGCCTCCTGGGGCCCCTGCTCCCCGCCACTGCTCTGGGAGTTCTATGATTTTGTGAAGCAGAGAACAATAGACCATTGTTTTTTAAAGTGCAGTTGAAGGTTTCACATAAGCACAGCTCTTATTAAGCAGTAGATGGAATTTTCACAGTCTTTGCTTTACTAAAACATTTTATCATTTTAGATAATAAATGGGATGAATCATATCCATGATCAAAATGCTGTGACTTTGCAGTAGTGAAGGCAAGGGCAACCTGCTCTCATATCCTCGCAGCTAACTGTGGTCTGCATGTCAGGTGCCATGGTTTTTGCTTAGACTCATTTACACCTCTGCAAAGCCATTGTAAAAGTGTTACCATCCTGATTGCTTAGGGCTTTGAATCTACTTTGTGTGAGTGGAAATCACTACTTAAAAATTGGAGTCCCACTTTGTTCTCTGGCAACTGTGAAGTTTTAGCAATTTCCAGAAAAAAATACCCCATTGACAATATTTTTGCTTGCCTAAGACTGAAAGAAGTATGGGTGACTAAACTTTTAAATGTCTTTCTGAAACTAGTCCCACCACTCCTTTCAGACTTTGCCAAAGGTGCCACGACCGTTACCCTGATTTCTGAGTCATTTCCATGACAATATTTTCTCATTCATTTTAGTTTTGATTTTGAACTATCAGTCTTGCTATGTATGTTACTATTCAGCCTTATCTAGACAGAGACTTGTCTATAGTGCAAGGTCTATCATTTTGTATACCTAGGAGATTTTACAGTGGTAGCTATCATACTAAGGAGCAAGCAGAGGCCAGCAGATTGATTTGCTATGGCAATAGAAAGGAATCAGATACCGATAGGCCTAACTGAAGGCTCATGCTTCACCCGCTTCGGAAGACTGCATTGTTATTTCATTTTTTGGCTTAGAATAATGTGATAAATGACCTCTTGTCTTGCTTTGTAGTCTCTCTTTGCTCCATTTATTTGTTACCATCATGCTCCCATGAATATTTCATCATTATTTCCACAAAACATCGCCCAGCAGGTTACATGCGCATTAGTGTTTGAGAAAGCAGAATCTGTCAGTACCAAGCTTTTGAAGAGGTTCCATTTATTTATAGCAGAGGGGTGGGAAGGTTCAGAAGAAGCTTACTGATTTAATGAAGAGATGGAGGAGGCGGTAGTGAAAGAAAACAGAGAGAACTGATCATTGTGCAAGCTGTTGTAGGTAATATAATACAGGTATGCACACCATTTTTTCTTCTTGGTTACTGTAATTGTGACACTGTGTTATGTCTTTATAAAACACTCAGGAAAAATACTGCAGATTCATTGGTTTCTTTGCCCATGACCAAAGGAAAAATACTATGGAAAGAAATCAGCAGCAAGCATCATGGATACAGCTCATTCAAGGCAGTTAGAAGCGTTGTGTGGCAGAAGAGTTCTGGAGAGAATGAAATACTGGTACAATAAGGATCTTGATGAGATCTGGGCTGTGTCAGTCTAGGAGAGGTCATCTGCACATACTTTTAAAATTGTAGTGACTGACTGCAGAGTTTGGCCCTGAATTATTCCTAGGTATACCATTTCCCAACTTTCATACTCCCAAGGTGGTTTAGAAGCTGAATATTAAAGTACATTACTAAGAAAAAATGCTTTGTGAGCTTAATCCTATACTTTGCAAAATATTAATTTTCTCTGTGTGTTGTGGAAGCTATGGATATTCGTATATTCTGTGGTTATAAACTGTGTGGCTCATGGAGAAGCAATTCTGATATAAAGTGGGAAAAAAGGTGTCCTGGTTTCGGCTGGGATGGAGTTGATTTTCTTCCTATTAACTGGTATAGTGCTGTGTTTTGGATGTAGTATGAGAATAATGTTGATGACACACTGATGTTTTAGTTGTTGCTAAGTAATATTTATGCTAGTCAAGGACTTTTCAGCTTCCCGTGCCCTGCCAGGTGTGCAGGGGGCTGGGAGGGAGCGTGGCCAGGATTGGCCCAGCTGGCCAATGGGCTATTCCATACCATATGACATCATGCTCTGCATATAAGGCTGGGCGAAGAAGGAGGTGGGGATGTTCGGAGTGATGGCGTTTGTCTTTCCAAGTAACGGTTACGCGTGATGGAGCCCTGCTTTCCTGGAGATGGCTGAACACCTGCCTGCTGATGGGAAGTAGTGAATGAATTCCTTGTTTTGCTTTGCTTGCGCGTGTGACTTTTGCTTTACCTGTTAAACTGTCTTTACCTCAACCCAAGAGTTTTCTCACTTTTACCCTTCTGATTCTCTCCCCCATCCCACCAGGGAGGAGTGAGTGAGTGACTGTGTGGTGCTTAATTGCTGGCTAAGGTTAAACCATGACAAAAGGGTAGAAAATTTGATAAGGTGTAGGAAAAAGGAAGAATTTGAGCTTTATTTGGACAGAAGAGTTGACAGGCAGCTGCAGGTCAGTGTAGTTCTTTCAAACAGTTTCTGGTTTTGAAATAGGTATGTTAGTTTTGGCATTGCAAGAGTCAAAGAAAAGTTTCTCAACAACAGGGGCTCCAGTTCTGCTTAAGTGCATGAGACTTTTTGTGTGCTTAGTTGGGATAAGCCCTAATTCTTCGCAGGCCTGGTGTCAAATCCCATTGTTTATTCCTAACTCTCGAGGTGGATGGTGGATTCTCGTCACACACATTTACTGGATTAGAGCCAGCCCCAGTGCCTGGATCTTAGCTTGCCACTGACTCTGTGAAATATAGAGAGTATGCATCTTCTCAACTTGCAGAATATCTGCAGGAGGACCTCTATTTGCATTAACTTAAAAAGGTACACACAACTTTTCAACCCCATGTGTATAATAAAAAAGTCAAACCACGTACACAGTTGTGTCTCCAGAACAACCTTCTCCTGCAGCCAAGACAAGTAAGACAAAGACAACACAAAATTATTAGGCCAACTCAAACAGAAGTTGAGTTCATAGGGAAGCTAGTGCCACTTTTAGAAATGCTTCATCCTCCTAATGCTGTGCCAGTTTGCTTCCTGCAAATGTCAGTCACAGCCTAATATCTGGCACCTGATATTTTAGATGGGTTAGTTGGGCTTCAGTGGCTTTGTAAGGCAAAGCTTTCTTATACAATTTGTGACCTGCCCATGGCCAAAAGACGAAGGTTCTTCCTCCCAGGTTTGCTCTACACATTGACAAGAAATGTTTACCCCTGCTTCACACTGTGATGCAGTTGACCCCAGCACAGGTGAGAAGGCTGTCAGCTCTGTACCTGTATGCAGCTCTTTATCTTCCTATGGCATCTTGCAAGTCAAGACAGATATATAGGGAAGAATAAACCTCGCCAAAGCACAGCGGAAAGATGGTCATCGTCCTTGAAAGAACTCATTTTCTCCTTGCACTGTCCCATCTGTGGGGCAAGTTGGTGCTGGGCCTGTCACCATCACACAGTCCAGGCTTAACAAAAGAGAAACTGAGCTCTTGCTTTGCCTGAAGTGAAGATTACAGATGTGCTAAAATAATTGGAAATGGTATAACACCATTTGAAGGCAACACACGTTCATCAAATGCCTGCTTTTATAAAATAAATTACTCTAGATTTCACAAAATACCCCTATTCTGCTGTATCCTTCATGATTAATGAGTAACTCCTCACAGTGAGTCCACAATAACAGAAGAAAGCTGCTTTCTCTCCCAGTTTTCATAAAGCATTGTCTTACACCAAGGAAACAGTAGCAAAGTACACTCCTGATGCACTTGGAAATACAAGTAGAAAATTATTATAATAGCCTAGCTGACTTTTCTCTTTATCTCTTGTGCTTTTCATCTAAGAAGCATGAATTCACTTGCAGCATATCAGCAGAAAGCACATTCTGAAGCTTCACAAAAATGCAGCAAAGCACCTGGGATCTATAACCTCTGCTGAGGAAAGAGCTGAAATTTGTTGCCACATCCCTAACATATGCATTTGTGGATTAGGTGTAGATAATAATAAAAGACCAAATTCATATATCCATTCTTCAAGATCAAAGCTAAGACCAGGGAGTCATTTACGGTTTATCGCAGAACAGTGGAAACCAGTGTCTGCAACCAGGAAACCAGGGTCTTGAATGGGTTAACTCAGTACAACTCCCTAAGATGTGTAAGTGTGTATTTTAGACAGTCTTCTCTACACAGTATTTGTAACTGGTACTGTTAAATAGATCATCACAGAGCATATCTATATCACATCTTAATCACTTTTGTAAGAACCAACATCACAAAAGCTGAAAAATTGCATGTTGTCCAATTAGTCTGTGAAATTATTATTATTATTTTTATATTTCACATTCCTGGGAACAATGTGATGCCAGTCTATCTCTGATCAGTGGCAGATCTAGGCTTGAAATCAGGGTGTTTTTCAACAACATGCACAAGATTCATGTTCAAATAGATAGCTCAGTGTAAATACATTTTGTTGCCATGGTTTTACATGAATTATTCTGAAATTCACCAAGGGGTGAAGCCATAGCACTTTGTCTCACTAGCAACTTCAGGAACTTTGAAGAAGATATAAAAGACCCCGCGAGACTACTCCTTACCTGCACCTCCTGGGGCAGCATGGCTTAAAGTGCTGTGGAAATCCTCTTTATCCCATGTTTTTGGAAACCAGCTAATCTAGGGATGCTGCAATATGTTAAAAAGGGGGATGGTGGTGCTCTCATTGCTCTCCAATCTCCCAGATGGTTTATGGGAAGCAGGGAATAAATTGTGCACTAGTTCATGGGGAGCCCAAGAAGGAGATACTGTGAAAGACTGCAGTTGTATAGTTGAAAGAGGAGACAAATAAGACTTAATAGAAATAACACAGGAAAAAGTGCAAACATTCTCACTGTTCATATTTCACTTTTTTCCTCCAAAGGGAATCTGTTCCATGGAATGTACACAATATATTTAAAGGTACAGTTTATTTTTGAATGATAACTAATAAATCAAAGCTTGTGAATTCAAAATACAGAGTTCTCAAAAAGGTTAGATTTTTTTAGTTGTTATGTGGACAGATCTTTGGCAGCTGCTCTCTAGAAATTCCTGAAGTGTAGGAAGTGAGTTAAATTTAACTGGATGGGGTTAAAAAACCTTCCCTTAGTAGAAAATTATTTTATCACAGTGTATGTTAGAAGTTTGTTTACTAGCGTTCATCTGAAGACTACAGTATTGAGCAGGATATTGGTCTAAACAAGCCTGAGGTCAGAGCCAGGATAACAACTTCTGTAAAATTGTCCTTTTGATAAGTTTGCTTGTCCTGAGACTGCAAGATGAGCATTTTCTCTTTTTAACTGTTTGTTTTTAATTTCTGGATAAAAGAATCACTTTAGAAACTCACTTACACAGCAAAATGAAACACATTTTTCTTGTAGCTGTTCTTTTCACTACTCTTACGAAGGAAGAGGACTGAGTAATTTTGCAGTGGAGCAATACCACTGAAAATTCAGTTCTCAGAGAAGCATTGCATTTCTCAAGTCATCATAAAAATACATCACAATAACATGGTGTCAACAATGCCTTCATGTTTGATATTTTGTAAGGCTAATGTTGGTACTGTTTCTACAGTGCTATTGTCTACTTTTATTAGGAAAAAAAAAGCAGACACACAGGTTACAGATGTTATAGCACAAAGATTCAAAAGAAAAAACATAATATAGGCATGTTGAGACTAACAAGGCTTTTCTTGTTCCTCAGATTCCCAGCAGAATTAAACATCCCAGATGGCAGATGTTGGTTTGAGCATTGGCTGTAAATTAGCCACTATTCAAGTAGCATCTGAAGAGCATCCTGCACCTCTGAACTAAAATGTGTTTTAGAGTTGTAAGCTTTTTTTTTTTCCTCCACTTTCTATCTACCCTTTAATTTTGTGGCCTGTCTTTGACAAATACGCTCTCTTGAGCTCTTTGAACTGACAGGAGGAAGAGGGTTTTACGAACTAGAGGAGATGATTATGGTTGAGTCCCTTTTATGGCCACTTTGTCCATCTTTGGGATGGCCTTGTTCCCCCTAAACTTAGTGGTTAATCTCCTCCATGGCCACTCCTGTCTTTCTTCTAGCCAGCCCCATGTATGAACCCCAACCCAGTAAACCCTTCTCACAGCTTTGTGAATGGACTCATTTATAGAAAAACAAACAAACCAACCCAAGCCCCAAAGCCCCATAACACAGGGCCCCGGCTGTTCTGTCTGAAAAAGCATGCAAGGAAGGAAGGAAAGGAGAGACATTATGCAGCTTGATTGATCTCTTCTTCTCTGAATTGCAACATTATTGAATGTCTTTCATTACAGAAGTGTTTTGCAGAACACTAACAGGTTCAGACAATACTTCAAAATGGCTTCTCTGCATGCCTTTCTGTACCATTTGTCTATTTATATTTTGGGGAGATAATTACACTGGCACTAAAGTGAGCAGTTGGAGAGGGATTGGAAGGATGAGGTCGGTGGAAGAGGTGAACTTGTTTATATGACTGTAAATCTTGAGGAAAGGCTACTAAAATGGAGGGAAGCATGAAAAAATAAATCATATTCTACAGGCAATTCATGTCAATGCATTCAGCAAAGTGCTGCATCCTCGTGGATTTCAGCTGATTCTCTTCCGTCTGTGAAACTTGTCCCTGAACCACTGCCTCAGCAGGAATCTGTGGGATGCTTTGGGAAATGCTTGGGGCATTTACTGTTCTCTTTTCACACATCCCAATAGTACACATTCGGTAACCATTTCTGCCTTCCACTCTTCCATGATGGAAGGACACCTGTCCACTTTGTAACGGACCGTTGACTAAGAATTCACTTCATAAATGACCAATTTCATCCTAGGACTGTGCAAAGACACTGTATATTTTCTGTGCACAGCACACTATTTATTTCTTCTGAATCGTTTTGTGTTGTAGATGGGGAAGTGGAAGGGATAAAGAGGAAGGAAATGAAAAGGGGCAAAATCAGAATTCCTGCCAGGCAATACAGGATGGGTGCCTTTCCAAAGCAGTAGGTTACCTGAAAAGACTGCTGTCCCCACTGGCCCTGAAGAAACAGAATGATGCAGGATCCAGAAAATAAAATTGTTATAGCTCCATAATTGCATTTTTCACAACTTTGGTTTCACACCGAGTCCTGTGGACTTGGCAGCAAGCCCAGCAACAGATGTCTTGCACTACATTGACATATAGTATGGTGAGACCCAGGACAGAAATATAATTTTGCAGCAGGCATGCAAAATAATTTTTTATGCACTCATTTTCTGCAATCCAGAGGACTACATTTTGGAAGCAAGAATAGGGCTGCTTTGACATCTGTGAGCACAAATGACTTTAGACAAAGGTTGGGGCTGGGTTGCAGCATTCTGTGTCCAAGACCCATAGATATGATCCTGGATGGAGTGACTGTTGATAAGCTGCCCTAGCAGGCAACACGATTTCTGCAAACAACTCCTCTCTGCTTCTTTTCTTACTTGGACTGTAAATTTCCTCCTGATGATATTTAAAGTTAAAGTCTTCACAGGCATGCCTACTAATATTTCTTCTTATTGGCGAGTATTGTGTTAACACCTGAGAGCCCTGTGAGGCTTTAACAGAACATTTGTGTGTATTGATATGACAGCTACTGTACAGTGGGAACCCAGTGTGTTCATGTGGTAACAGGCACTGCATTTACAAGCTTATGCAGAGCCTGTGTAACCACATGGGCAGTTCTCCCCTGAATTGCACAGTTTTGCTGCTACTGGTACCTCATTTGCACAGATTGAGGGTGGCACAGGTTTGCCTTGCCATGCTGCAGACACACCAGGAAGGCAAGGCAGAATTAATGTTCCTTTGCATTAGAAAACTTGTCTCCTGGCTAAGAAAGCAGGATAGCTTGGCTGTGGCCACAAATCTGCATAAACTGGTGCTGCCTCTAGAAAACACAGTTTTGCCCCTGAATCCTTGTTTCTTCTCTCTTCCCTCATGCCAGTGAAAGCAATTGTATGATTGCTTGGTGGGCCTCCCAGAGAAGTGATGTGGACTAAACGCCTTCTTGCTTTTACCTCTTAGTTTTATATCAGACTTCCTTCACTCTGTCGTGCTAAAATGTTTGTTCTATCATGAGGATGTGGAGAGCTGAAGTGCTACCAAGCCAAGCAGTCAGGGAAAGGGCAGATGCAGGGCTATTTATGCCAGTGATAAATAGCAATGCCCACTTAAAATGATGGTGAAATTCCGGCTGAGGTTCATTCTTCAGTGCTGCCACAAGTTGCATTACCTGTGACTGATCGCTTCTGTAATATAGGGATGGTGATGCTTTCCCCTTTTCCTGTAAGTTTTCAGTGTAAGTTTGAGATTCTGAGGGTAGAGACTGACTCCCGTTACATATTTGTACACCATCCTGAAAAACACAGTCCTGATCTAGGCTGGAGTTTTGCAGACTCCTCTAATGCAAAGAATAGCAGCTAACAAAAAAATGGAGGAAAGGAAGAAGAGGAGGAGAGCTGTGTTACTACTGCAGTAGTGCTGGGGGAGGTCTATGGAAAGATCATTTGTGAAGGCACATTTTTGCTTTGGGGATCTGTGCTTTTCTCACTACCCAGTCAGTAAGGAGAGGTATGTCATGTGTCCAAAGAAATTGTCCAGAAGTCTTCCTAAGAATTACCCAGAAAGAAGTGACGTTACAAAACACTTCACACACTGGGTGCATGCAAGAACACAGCCACTGGTTCACTAACATCTTACACATGTATTGCATAAACAGGCCATCATTAATTGGCCGTGTTTCCAGTATAGGGCAGCAGTTCCCGAAAGCTGATGTGTGCCATATACAAGATCCAGACTGCCTGCTTCTGTAGGAACAGGGTCACCATGTTCTTTAATACAGTCTGTAAGCAAGCTTCTCTCTGTCCTGAACTATTTTCTTTTCCTATGTGGAAATACATCTAACATCATGTCAGGTGTCATGAGCTCATGAAATCTGTTGTTTATAAATGTTTATAAAATATAAACACATAAACTAATGAAAACAACAAGAAGGGTCAGGAAGAGAGGAGCCCTTGGTAAGCCTTTATTTATTTATTTTAATGAGATAATTCAGACAGCAAATAGGAGAAAGCAAGACTTAACTTACCTGTACTGCTATTGGTGCATAAGTAATAATGTTAATGACATAATACTTGAGAATAATTGAGACCTAAAGGGAAAGAATGACAAAGAGAGATGTGGTAGGCAAAGAGACAGTGAAAAAAATCTTAAATAAGATTGACAAGCAATAACATTTAATTATTTTTAAAGGAAAAGTGAGAAATTACTTTAATACCATTTTAAAAGAAAAAAGAAAGAAATCTGGTTTACACAGATCAATCTCTTCAGGCAGGAATTTTACCTGCTGAAAGCTAGGGATTTGAACTGGTGATTGTTATGGCTTCCAGCAAAAGCCTTATTTTGAAAAAGCTAAATTAATGTTCCTTCTTGGTTGTTAATTTGATTTTACTGCTAGTGAGCTGGCAAAATGTACATGTTGCTCTGCTGTGGTGCTCTGCAAAACAGCTGTGCATCTGCCAGACAGAGAATTATAAAAGCTACTAATACACAATGGATGCTGAACTGGAGGTAGGTAGGTCTCCCTGTGCTTGAGAGTCAAGTCCTGCACAAGCTCTGTTCCTCAAGTGTGCAAGACGGGTAAATTAACTCACTTGCAGCTTCCACCTTTCATGAGGTTGTCAGGTAGAGCACTGTAACATGTCAGAAATCGGGGAGGAATGTGTAGGCGCGGAGTCCTGCCTCAGAGGGGTCTGTGCTAACCTGCCTGTGGGTGCTGCTGTCAGAGGTCTTAATTTGTAAGCTGATTGATAAGGCGTGGGATGGGGCAGCATGGTCACCAAGTGCGTGTTTGTGGTGCCCATAAATGTATTCCCACTACATTTCCAGGGAGTGAGGCACTGAGAGACACCACACAAAATGTCAGAGGAGTGGGAAACCAAACATAGGAACCAGCTTTCCTCCATGGTCCCTCTCGCAGGCCATGAAAGCATCTGCTCTCATGGAGGAAGCCAGCAATCAGGTGATGGATCAGCTGCAGACCTTGGACTATTAGCTATTTCTGCCTGCTCAGCGTGCTATGAAGGCAAATGCAATGAAGCTTGTTCCTGAAACAACTGGTTTCCATCAGGATGAATGAGATGAAACCGCTGGTGGTAAATACGGGAGAGGGCAGACAGTTGTGTAGCACTGCTTAAGCCCTGCCTTGTGGCAGGAGGAGACACTTCCACTCACCTCCATGCTCAGATAGCAGAGAGCAGAGGCAAGAGCAGGCTTTTGACTTGAGGTTTGTTTGCTTTGGGCTGTCATAAATATATTTTGACTTCTAACATGAAGGCAGTATGCCTTCAGTGGGCCAGTGACACAGAATTGCTTTCATTTATATCAGCCCTAAACTGAAAGGAATACAGAATAAATGCAACGGTTTGGTCATTACCATGCTCAGCTCCAAAGATTCACCCCACTTAACTCACATCTGCCCCTCAGCCATGCTGGCAGGCAGCCCTCAGCAGGGCACACAGAGGAGAAGGCAGCCAGCTCCGTTTCAGTCTCCTTTCTCCTGCGCTGTCCTGTGAGCTGGTGACATTGGCACAAAAAAGAGGCATTCTCAGGCATGAGTCCCTTCTTGTTCTGTTGCTCGATGCTTTTCGTGGAGACAGATGTCAATAGGACTACAGGGAGTTGCTCCAGAGGGGAGAGACTGGCAAAGTGGGAGAAAACACTCGAGGGATGTGTAAGTTGTGCAATGACTTCCACACGGTAAGAGCTGGTGAAGACAGCACTGCAGAGTCGAACAAACCTGAAATCGGAGTCTCTGCAGCCTGAGCTGAGAAAGCAAACCCTGCAGACAGGGTTGGGTTTGAATTTTACGTGGGAAGGAAGGGACTATGTGACAGGGAAGTTACATGAGACATTGTTGGGGTGTTCCTGTGGTGCCAGACTCTAACCCAAAACTGTCCAAGGGAAGCTGGCTTCAGCAGACTGTCTTCTCATAAAGGCGCATACAGCATATCGACACATGAGCCTGGAAAGGTATTTTACCTTCTGCTGTGTAGGGCTAAAAGACACAGCCCCTAATAACAGGCTACACACTGCCACAAAACTTCTCAACAAAAAGAATTACTTCTCAGGAAGCCAAAATCCTACCCTCTTAATCTCAGAAACTGGTAATTTCTTCTCAGCAAGTAGCGGTAAGGAGCAATCACCTGCCCTGAGCTGGCCGCTGAGTTACGGTGTGCAGCCAGGGCTCCTTCCTGCCCTGGCCCTTGCACACTGCCTGCTCCTGGCAGGGGGTCAGAAGCATACGGCCCCAGTTATTTCCCCGTAGGGCTGGACTGCAGCCCCAGGCAGCACAGGGACAGACGGAGCAATTTTCTGTAGCCTAAATCACAGCCTGTGCCTGCGAGGTGAAAGCCTGGCCTGGGGTAGCGCCAGCCGTGGCTGCACTCTCTTGCATCTCTACGTAAATGTTTTGCAAAGCGCCACGGAGACCGAGAGAGGGCAAGCCCTCCACCCTTTAAGGGGCTGAAGATAAGGGAGCTCAGGCCATGCAGGAATTTCAGAAGGCCCAAAAGTCCAGGCAACAACCTACACAGAGGAGAGCAAACTCCTCTCTTGTTTTCATTTCTGCATTTCTACCTGTCCTGTAAGACCAGGGGAGTCCTCAAGGAGATTGGAGGCTCTTTTGACCTTGAGATCTTTCAGTAGGACAGAGGTGGTAAGGAATAGATGAAGAGCATATGGATGGAGATGTGGACTTCGGTTGTGTAGAATGACTGGAAACCAGCAAGGATCAATTATCACACAAACCCGTTTTGTTTGCTTGTTTGTTTTGTAGCAGTTAGAAGACAGTTTAGAACACTGCACAACAAACAGTAATATTTTCTTTTTTTTTTAATCTATTTTTTCTTTTGATCTAGATTTCCCTTGAAGCTTTCCTAAAGACGTAGCCTCTTCTAGTCTGGCTGTTGGTTTTCTTCACTGCTACATACCCTGAGGTCACTTGTGATGGTTGCTTTTCAATTTCAAGTGATAGCTGCAGTGCAGAGGGGGCAGACTTGATAAACCATGCTCTCCTAGCATCAATCCCCAAATGTGACCACAGTAATCCAGTGCAGACAGGACCATGCTAAAAATAAAAAAGGACTACCACCTTAGGAAGTTCCAGTGGGGTACACAAATGACATTTCAGTTGCAGAAATTAAGGACTCGTTGTCCGTCACTGTATATTTCTGGATCTGACATTTCTATGCACAAAGCTGCTAAATATAGCCCGTTCCAGCCTTTCCTCCACAAGGACAATGACAAGGGCAACAGCAGAGGCTTGCTTTTACAAAGAAGTTACTGACATTGAGTAAGATTATTACCTCAGGTTACACGGATGTTCGCAAAGGCATTTTAGTTGCAACTGGAGTGAAAAAACAGAATCAAGAAGTAGGTTTCCCACTTGGGTTTTACCCTATTTATAGTAGTCCACCATGGTCAGTATAAAAATACTCCTGGGCAATACCTTGGAGTAGAAATAATCTTCTTGATTGACAGACATCATTGTTTAACTATGCACAATGATATATACAGAATAATTTTAGCCCATGCATTAGAACAAATGTGCACATTCTTGATTCATTTCAGTGCAAGACTTAATGAGACATCCTTTTCAGTATTCATCCTCAGAATCAGTTTAGTTATATCTGTATGTCAAAACTCGTTACTTCCATTGACAAAACTGTCTCTGGACTAGCAGTGCCAAAGCTAAATGTTGCAGGGGATTTTCTGCTGAGATTGTTGCCAGATGGTAAGAAGAAGCAAGTACAGGCCTCAACATTGCATGTTCCCCTCTGTAAGCAAGAAAAGGTTACCACAAGGGAATTTAGACCAAGTTTTTTTGCACTCAGATTTTTTCCTGAAATGGCAGGGTAGATTAAAGGAGCAGGGATGTCTTCCTGAAATTTAGGAGGTGATTGCAGGGAAAGCTTAGGAATAACTAGTCTCAGGACCTACTCTTTTTCTCAGCTCTTGTGGGGCTGCACCCCCACAGGGCTGAAGAGAAGGCAATACCATTCTTCTCTGTACATAAGGAACAGGCTCGGCATTGCTGTGAAGCCATTTGCTCCAGTCTTCTGGCTCTGCATTTTCAAACCCAATTGCAGAAGAATCCCAGGCATGCAGGTCTCTGACTCTCTCTTGCAGGGAAATTAACACAACAAAATTCAGTGCAAGATCTTTTGAGGAATGTGATTGTTTTTTACAAAGTCTTTAAGCAAGTTGATTTTATGCATTCATTCTATGCATTCATAAACTTCAAAATGTGTGAGTTCATGTGGTCTGGACACAGAGGGCAAGAAGCGCTGGCTGTCAAGTCCTCATCAGATTTTTGTGGTTGTTCTTGATAGGAGACATCAAGCTGATTTTTGGACATTCCTTTTATATCCCTTACAAACCATCATTTGTTATGAAGCAATCCTTTGCCTTGGGTTCATGCTTACTTCACCTTTCATAAATCTTACATCACATTGCTGTCCATTACTGTTTTTCCTTGTGTGAAATATGTTTGAGATGTCTGTTCCTGCTGGTCTAACACAAAAGATAGGTATCTGTGATGTGCTGCAGACTTCTAGCCATCCTGCTGGTGTGTGGATTGCAGGGTCTCTGGGGTCATCAGGAGCACTGGCCTGGCAGTTGTGACAACAACAGTACTTTCCTCAATTTTGCTGCTGGGAATGGTGTCCCGGGAGCTGTGTTTCTTCTGGTATTCACACATAGATTGCCACCCATTCTTCACTCATGCCTTCTTTAATATTTTTGCCATGAATTTCTATAAACTTATGTTCTGTATAAACAAGCGGTTCTGTTGTGCTCTGGGAGATTTTAGGGGTGGGTACAGCTTTCAAACCTGATTCTTAGTGGTCCCTGAGGGAAAGAACCTAGGAAAAACATCATTTGAGGGCTTTCCTAAACCTTGTTGAAGATGACTGTGCCAAAACTTTTATTGATTTCCTTGCATGCTAATTCCTTTCCAGAATCTATAAAAAGTGCTTCCCTAGGAAGTAAAGAAGGGCTGGGGAGTGCTGCTAATCACAGGACAGGATGGGTAACTGTGAGTATATCCAAATGCAAGGTAAAGAAAAAATGATGAGAAAAATGCCCCGTATTATTGGGAATGGAAAGTAGTTAAAGTTCTCTCCCCAGCTGACCTGAGTAGCAGTTTGTCGTGGTTTAACCCCAGCCAGCGGAAAAAGGGGCCCCATGCAGCCGGTCTCCCCCTCCACCCCCGGGGGAATGAAGGGGAGAATCGGGGAAGATCCAAGTAGGAAAAACTCCTGGGTTGAGATAAGAACAGTTTAATAACTGAAATGAAACAGAAGTAGAACAGCAGCAAGCAGATGGGAACAACAATAACAACAGAATATACAAAGCAGACGATGCACAGTGCAACCGCTCACCGACTGGCGACCGCGCGTCCGGAAACCGCGCCAGCTCCGCCCCCACACCTGGTTTTTATACTGAGCATGATGTCACATGGTATAGAACACCCCATTGGCCAGCTGGGCCCACCAGCCCGGCCCTGCTCGGTGCCCAGCAACAGCCAAAGCATCAATGGGCCATTAACGCTCCTTTTACACCAAACCGAAACACAGCACAGCACCCCCAAGCTATGGGAAGGAAAGTTAACCCTGTCCCAGCCGGAACCAGGACACAGTTAAACTATTTTTAGCTGCACAATTGTTTGAACAGAAAGAAACAGGGAAGCAAAAATCAATGATGAGCTTACTCTGCATCATGTTCTTGAAGGTAATACATCATACAATTCTTTAAGTACCTTTTAAGACAGATCTAAGAGATCGCTAAAAAAACGGACTTTTCAGGAGTATGAATCAGACAGATATTACTGGCAAGTACAATTATATGCTCACAGGCTGCAACTAGTCAGAGTCTTTACAAGATCGATATTGACTTTCTTGTTCCTTCTCCCATACTGCTAAAAACTCATCAGTATTGCAGCATTTAACCCATCCTTCCACTCTGCTGGGTGTCAGCAAGTTGGCTGGGAAGCATAACTGGAGAAGGGAAAGAAAGAGAATGAGGCAAAAGGCTTGTGGAGGTTTGCTCACATTTATCTGGCTTTCCAGCTGTTACAACTTTATCTGATGCAGCTATTGTACATGTGGTTGGTTGTTTTAAAAATCAGCTTTCTAATGTGAGCCAAAGTCTTTCTACTTGGCTGCAGAAGAAACAGATCAAGGTTTCTTGCCTAACACTTCCAACATTTCTCTTCACAAAACTAATGAGAAAGACTCAACAAAAGACTCTTGAGTGATATGGGGTTATTCTCATCTTTCACTGTTGAACAACAGGTATTCCTGAGGTTAAGATTGCAGACTGTAGTCTGGGCTGAATGCTTGACGATATGACTGAAATCTTACATGGCCTTCAGCAAATCTGGCTTCAGTCACGATGTCTGTGTTCCTCCACCAAGAATCATCAAAGATCTGTCTTCAGTGCTGATATCTGTGCATCCAGTTGTTAAATAAGCTTTTGGTAGGTTGGTAGCAGTGTTGAACTAAGGCCATAGGAGAGGTTTGTAAAGAGAAGTGTTGTAATTTGTTAGACTTATGTAACTGGAAAATGCATGTAAGCTTAAGATGAACTAGCTCTTACTCAGTGCTGAGGCAGACACGGAAAACTTGGAGGTAGAGACTGAGAAAAGTCACTTCAGGTTTGTCCTGGTTTCGGCTGGAATGGAGTTGATTTTCTTTCTATTAACTGGTATAGTGCTGTGTGTTGGATGTAGTGTGAGAATAATGTTGATAACACACTGATGTTTTGGTTGTTGCTAGGTAATGTTTATACTAGTCAAGGACTTTTCATTTTCCTGTGCCCTGCCAGGCGTGCAGGGGGCTGGGAGGGAACATGGCCAGGACGGCTGGCCCAGCTGGCCAATGGGCTATTCCATACCATATGACGTCATGCTCAGCATACAAGGCTGGGCGAAGAAGGAGGGGGGGACGTTCGGAGTGATGGTGTTTGTCTTCCCAAATAACCGTTACGCGTGATGGAGCCCTGCTTTCCTGGAGATGGCTGAACACCTGCCTGCCGATGGGAAGTAGTGAATGAATTCCTTGTTTTGCTTTGCTTGTGTGCGCGGCTTTTGCTTTACCTGTTAAACTGTCTTTATCTCAGCCCACGAGTTCTCTCACTTTTATCCTTCTGATTCTCTCCCCCATTCCACTTTGGGGGGGAGGTGGTGAGCGAGCGGCTGCATGGTGCTCAGTGGCCGGCTGGGTTTAAACCACGACAAGGTTTAACAGTATTAGTTACATGTGTGTAGGGCAGTTATACTCCCAAAAAAGGGAATTAGTAATTGTGGAAGAGAAAGAGGAAGGAAAGGAAGAGGAAGTAAACATCTAAGGAGTGGGACCATACCCTACATTCAGCTAACTCATCTGTTGGATAATTCTGGGATGACATTACTTTCCCTAGTTTTTCCATCCATAAAATAAAGATAGCAAAGACTTGGTAAAGTACTACAAATAAAAGAAGCCATAGAAGAATTTTTTCTTTTTCTTCAATAATTAATTTGATTATTGAAGCTAGTGATTCTGATCTGTCAATCTGGGAATGGCGTGTAATTCTCCTGCAACACTGAGAACTCAACCATTTTTATTGGAAAAACGCCACACCTTAGTGTTGGGTTGCCAAGAAGTGCTTCTACTCTTTTGATATATTTTTAAACAGTTGCGGTTTACATGTTTATGTTGCCAGATGAACTTGTGACAGCCCATGTGAGTTCACCTTCTTAAGAGTTTTTGTTTAACTTGAAGGAGCGATGATTTAAAAACCATCAATCTTAAATAATAATTAAACCAGACCAAAACTCATGTTCACATGGCTAAACTCTCTTTTGCTTGTCCCTTTACTGTATTTTGGAATTGCTTCTTCCCAAAACAATGCCCAAACTTTGCCTGCCACCAGAAAAAAATATGCCAGATAATGTCTTGATAATGAAACAGTATGGATGTACATATGCCAGTCCTATCTCCTCTGTCCTTCTTTAGGTTAGTGTAATGATTATAGCCAAAGACACCAGGTTTCTATAAATTTCATGGAAGTAGATCAGTTTGGTAAATGAAAAGACACCATCAAACCCCTTGTGGAAAAAAAAAAAGAAAAAAGGTGACATCTGAACTCAGCCCCTACTATAGGCCAGAGCAGGTATATTGGAAATACGTGTGGGGCAATTGCCCAAGCCACTGGGAGCCTAATTCCTCAGTTATGGCTTCTCCATGCTAGAGATACTCTGCTACCTAATGAAGCGTGGCAGAGCACACTTTATTCAGAGCATTTCCTCAGTATATTTCAGTTAAAACTCAGCTAGAACAATCAAATTTGCTGGAAATCAGTTCCTGGGTTGCTTACAGGCAATTTATTGTATTATTGCATGTGTCCAGATAATTTGCAGAATAGACTTGCCGGTGCCCAGTGGGTGGTACTCTCTGTCCTCATGGGGTTTGCTGAGGATGGTGTGCAGGTGCTGGAAGTCAAAGGTGAGGCTTGAGTGGGTGCCTCATCACTCACCTTTCCGCTGTTTATGCTGTGCCTTTTCAGACAGCCTGGCTGGATGTGCCAGGTGGCGTGTTAACCTGCCAGCTCTGCTTAGCCATGGAAAGTCCTGTGAGTTCCCAAGCATCGGGATAAGGCCTTGTCCATGCCAAATGACCCAGCTTTCCTGTCTCACTGGTAATTCATGATCACTGTTCTGGATAAGAGTTCTGAAGGACCAGTCCCAAACTTTGCTCCCGTTGCTTCAAATTGCATCACCAAGGCTCAGAGAGAGCCTTTCAGCTCACATTCACTGTCTTGCATATAATGCAAATGATTGCTGACTCCTTATGATACAAACAAGATTATTCCAGAGCAATTAGATTTGGAGAAAGCAAACCCAGTTTTCTACAACAACGTGGCAGTGCCCTCGCACAGATTTTGGATTGTACACTGTCATGTTGTTATTTACGTGGTCAAGAACCAGGAGGGCAGTATAATTACATTGACTGAAAACTACATTATAGGAAATGGGGACAAATAATCTCCAGAGCCAGATAAGCAAATAAGAGCTATTGCAGCATGTAACATTTTTAATATGAAAAAACCCACAACTGTATTTCATTCTAGGTAGCTGGATAATGTGTATCTGCTGCTCAGGACACCCTCCAAACTGTGCTTACATAGATGAGAGTCTATTAAAAGCCATGACAGTCATGAAGATTTTCTCAGATGTCTAACATAAAATGCCATTTAATAAAGATAAGCATACAAAGCATACATATTTTGAAAGAAAGGTTACTTTATCTGTAAGAATTAAGACGAGAGATTTATCATCCTTGCATTACTTGGAAAAGAGCAAAATCTGTTAATCCTGATACTCAAGATAACTCCCTGGATTGTAACAAAGTTACTGAAGAGGAAAAAGATAGATTTGCATTATCATATCAAATCCTCGTGTCATGTGTTTACTCCCTGCTTCTTCAAACAATGGCGTATACAAGCACTTTTCCTGAAAGGTGAAATATTTGCCATCTGCAAATTACTTAAAAGGCTCTATGAAAACCATATAACTCTTGAAAGAGTGGGAAGCAATTATTTTGTTATAGGAAGAGCAACAGCAGTCATGTAACCTTGCCAGAGTAGTATTACCTCAGAAAAGGTAATACCTTACCATACATGTAATGGGACACTTAATGTACATACACGTATTACATACATGTAATGGGACACTTTAATGACATGTAATGGAAAAACTTTAAAATAAAATGTCATGCACTTTAGGATACAAGTAAGTAATAGGAGATTCAGTGGCTATCTGATATTTAAACCTTACAGTTTTTGGCAGAAGTATAAAATAGTGGTCATCTGAAGTTAGGGTGTTAGTTGAAATGGGAGCTATTAGGTTTCTGAGCAATTTAGAAATGTGAGCAGCTTTAGAAGCCTAATGTGGGTGTAAATGTCTAACTGTAAGTGTATCAGGTAAAACATGAACCATGTTTAGCTGTGACAAGAAGGAAGAAAGGGAGGAAACAAAAATAATACAACCTCACCTTTGTTTATTGGCTTTAGACCCCTTCAAGTTAGATAATTCAGTCTTCTAAGGGAATGTCAAGAGACTACATCTGGCCGATTACATTTCAAACCTTTTTTTCCTGGCTAACAAGACCTGCAATACTATGTCCTCTATTTCTCTATAATAGATATTTCTCTCTATTATGATGTGACACATTAGACTATATACTGTGAAACATAGGCTAGAATTTCTTCTACATTAAAAGTTGCAGTGACATGTTTTGAATCCGAGTTGTAATTAAGTTTTAACTTGGTTTGATATCTGCATTGTAATGGAGGCCACTACGTAAGCCGAGTTGGAAGAGTGTAAATACCTGAGCTCATAAATGGAGTTGCAGGGTTAACAGTATGAAATATTTCAGAAAACATAATCTGTTAGGGTAGCAAGAGCAAACAGAAATAGATGCATTTCCAGAATATCTGAAACGTAAAATAATCAATGCTGGGAAGACTGGTGATGTTTCAAATAATGTGCACACAAAATGTTGAAAGTAGACAAGAGTTTGACCCTTTTCTAAGGACAACATGCCTTAGGGTGTTGCGTGTACCACAGCACCTGCTGCAGAAGGATTTGGGCAGACTGACGCTTGGGTTGTGACCCTGGTCCATTATGCTGAATCTCTTCTTGCTCTTGGTGTATAAGATATCAGATTTACAGGCGAGTGGGTAGCATGTGGGATGAATGCAGGATGATACCTAGAAGAACAGACAGAGAAATGAATTATTAGGGTATCTAGTTTCTCATTTTATTTTTCTTTGACTTCAAATAAAATTTGGCTATTAAAAAGAAAAGTTTCATTTTAAGATTCTTTTTTTCCTATGAATTTTTGGTAGGTTTATAGAGCCTGAACCACTGCTTTGCTGTTGGAGGTGGCTGTGTGGGACCATACTGAGTAACTGAAGATGGTTCACTTGCTGTTTTTAAGGCACCTTTTACTTAAGGGAACTTTCTTAAGACAAGTCCTCTAACACCTGCCCCCATTTTGTTGCACTTATGCTGATAAAGCAGTCTGTCTGACTTTTTTCCTGTTAAAAGGGTTAATTTAATTCTGATAATCACCTTTTCATTTTTAAGCTGCATGGCATTTTTCCTACCCATTTTCTTTCTGGATATGGCAAAGTTGCAATTAATTTATTCCTCCAGGTGGTTTAGCATATAACCTGCCAGAGATCATGTCAAAAAGCTCCAGAAACTTTTACAATTAACAGTTGTAGCTGTTTAACAACTGGCTATCATTAGTAGCCTCTATGTTTGACTTACTTAATTAGTTACAACCAATTACCAGTAGGTTGTTCTTCTCTTCTGTGCAATTAGTCATTGAGTGAAACAGCTTTTCCCTCACCCATTTAAAAGTCTAATGTGGATTGCTGTGCTTGATCAATTAATATCTGCCTGGTAGGAGATCCATAGCAGGCATTTGATCCTGCTGTGACAGGATCTTGCTAGCAAGGTTTCCTCTAATGGTGGGTAGCCCAGGATCAGTGTAGCTCACTTCACAGGCAGATCAGAGGGTGAGGCTCAGTATGATGTACAGAGGCACTTGTGGGAGAGTCACCTTTTTCCCCTTGAACTGTGTAGATTTACGATAAAGCTGAAAGCTTTATCCTCCCATGCATTTAAAATAAAAATTACTTTAAACCAGCTCATTAAAATGTGATTGTGCTGCAACAGGAGCCCCATTTTTTCCTGGGCAGATTGAAAAGATCAGACTTATCAGACCTGGGCAGGGGGTATAGCGAGAGGAGACTGATGCCTCCAGGGTGTGCTGCTCCATGCCTCAGAGAGCTTGTCAGACAGAGGAGCAAAGAGAAGGCTCCAGGAAGACCTTATTGTGGCCTTTCAATACTTCAAAGGGGCTTATAAGAAACACGGGGACAGGCTTTCTAGTAGGACCTGTGGCAATAGGACAAGGGGTAATGGTTTTAAACTAAAAGAGGGTAGATTCAGACTAGATATAAGGAAGAAATTTTTTACAGTGAGGGTGGGTAAGCAC
Organism: Pelecanoides urinatrix; assembly: GCA_013400755.1. Lineage (NCBI taxonomy): Eukaryota > Metazoa > Chordata > Aves > Procellariiformes > Procellariidae > Pelecanoides > Pelecanoides urinatrix. Next base: position 34,595 of record VZTQ01005949.1, read on the forward strand.
TGGAACAGATTGCCCAGAGAGGTTGTGGAAGCCCCATCTCTGGAAACATTCAAGGTGAAGTTGGATGGGGCTCTGAGCAATGTGATTGAGTTGAAGATGTCCCTGCTTATTGCAGGGGAGTTGGACTAGATGACCCTTAAAGGTCCTTTCCAATCCAAACCATTCTATGATTCTTCCCCTCTAATATCTTAATCAGAAATTTCTCTGCTGGATTGAGACGACTGTCATGACCACAGAAGCCTCTTCCTAACAATGGCTATAAGACTTCCCAGATTTATTTCTTGTAGGGAGCCTGAAACTGAAGTTGAAATTGCTTTAAAAGGATGATATGCTTGCCTGAAGATGAGTAGTTCCTATCAGCTCATTTGGATTACTGAACAAGCCTTCCTCCGTCCAATGAAACACTGATTTCTTCACAAAGCTGAAATTTTAGTGCTTTGAGTTTAACCATGTATTTAGTGTGTAAACCTAGAAAACCATTTCCTAGCACTAGAAAATTGTTGTGTAGCTATTTTGTAAGACTGTGCAGTCTGGAGACCTTTTTCCAAGGAACGCTGCACAGTAATGAATACTAAATAGAAATTATTGAATGCAAGTAAATTTTAATGAATACCACTTGCGTGCTGAACATATGTTGAAATGAATGCATAATTAAAAAAGATTTGTTTATGAAGGTTCGCCTGAGATTTGAACAGTAGCAATCTAAAATTAACATTGCTGTTCTTGATGTGTGCCAGTTTGTCAAGATTTCTGAGCACAGAGCAGGAACAGCAAGGGAAGCTTGCTTCTACTATAAAAAACCAGTTGTATTAACTTGCACTAGAATTGGTCAATCTTTAAAGCAAAGTGAAGCTCTGAAAAGAAGAGTTGAATTAAATAATTGCAAATAATTGCAATAGTCTTTTTATGTGTTATGCCTATAAAAAGACTAGATAACACTGATAGATGTGCATTTCTTACTGCAAGAGCCTCAGTACTTGACTAGAACTAAAGAAACATTGCTGCTTTGCATGAGGTGGCTTTCCAAAGCCCAGCTTGTTTATATGTATGCAGCCTCATAACTTGCTTCTTTGTATTCCCAGCATCTTATTTACATGCCTTGCTTCAACTATTCATAGCAAAAGTGGTTTTTACTTTGTACCCTGAATGCAGCCAAATAATGTGTGTAAACTATCCATGAAGCAAATTGTGATGTTTGGATTAATTATTGAGCCAAGAAGCCAAATAATACATATGTATAAGTCTTTCTAGAGATTGAAGTCATAATATGGATTGTGGTTAAATTAACTTTTTTCACCCATTTATTTAGATATAAAACAGAAGTAGTCTTCTGAAAGCATTCATTAAGTCTATTTTAGGCTCACTTTGGAACAGTTCTGAGTGCTGAATATAAATTCGGATCAGCACTTTCCATGCTCACACTGGAAGTGCAGTAACAACAGCAATTACACCATGGTGTATATGATTTAAACTTGTGGGTTTCTGGAGTTGTTCTCTAGCAGGTTAGCTGGCTCTACATGTAATGACACTTGACTATATTTTCCCAAGTGGTATTTTGCAGACACATTTAGTGATAACTCTAAATCTGTCCTTTATGAATTAATTAAGATGGTGTTTGTATTTCCATCTCCCTCAAGGAAGAATATAAATGAAGTATATTATGCCTAAGGCATTATTGTTGAGTTGACTTGAAAATCTCAGTTTCAGAATGTGAATGTTGCCAGTACTCTTTGTGTCAAGAAACAGAACGTATCCGTAACCCTTTTCCTGTTAAATGCACAGTGCATTTAAGAACTGATTGGAAACCTCTGTACATAACAGAAAAGAGTAAAATATTAGAGACGGTATGTATCATATTCTCTGTAAAAACATATGTATTTAAATTTTAGGTTATATAGCTAAACACACAAAAAATAAATAAAAAAGAAAACTATTGTTGAGTGTATAGCTGAAGTTTTCACTTTGAATTGTGATGTAAAGCCAAATTCTTCCATGGTGTCTTGGTTACCTAAAAAAATGTGTGCTAGTGGCACACACTGGAGGTTAAATAGAAAGTGTGAGGCAGCACAGAAGCTGAGAACCCAAATGATGTTAACCACATCTAGTTACATGGTCCTTCATAGTCTTGCTTTTTCTTTTTTTAGCCCAGAATACAGACTTCTAAGTTCTTTATTTCTGTGCATCTTCCAGCCACATATTACTCAGTTAAAATAAAATGGATAATGGTTTATTGAAGGAGACTCAGGCAATGCCATTTTTAGTCCAGGGTCATAAAAAATGTTCTTCTGTCACTAGATGAAGTACAGTAATGTAAAAAGCCCAGTAGCCTTGATACTGAATCAACCATTTATGGATTTGTAAATATGCTGACAATCAATATCAAGTGATCGGTAATATAGACCTCTGCAATTGCACTCTCTTTTTTATTCAAAGTGCTCAAACACTTCATCTGTGGATAGGTGAACTGAAGATTTTAAAGAGGGAGAAAATGAGACACTGAGTGACTGGAGACTTTTCCAAGTAACCTGTGATTACTCAGGTTGCCATCCAGCAGTCCTGAGGATATGAGCCTCAGAAGGTCCTACTGGTTTACAGCAGCTATCAGCCTTCTCAAAAGTTCAAATACTGCTAAGGTTTGCAAGTCAAAAGGCACTTTTAATAATCTGGGTAAGAATGACCACCGAGGTTCAGCAGCAATTTACTAGCAAGACCCAGTTTTCCCGTCTCTCAGGCTCTGACTATTTATGAAGGCATGGTCCAAAAAAAGGGCATGTAATTATCTGTTTGCCTGTAAGTCCTAGGTTGTCCCATAGATTTTTTTTTTTTTTTGGTGCAGAAATGCAAACATGTTTCTCCTTTTAATTGTGTTTCTAAAAGAAATCACTTATATTTAAAAGTGTGAATACCTCTTTGACAGGCAACATCTTAGTCTGACCCAAATTCACTCTTTTTGGAGCTGCTTTGCTGGAACAAGATGAGCAAATGTCAATTCTCATTTTCTGTTTTAATGGGAATAGACAAGAGTAGATACATTTCCACCAATAAGATATGGAGGGCGATGTGAAATGTTAACATGCAAATTAGGCTGAGATGATATTTCTATCAGGGGAAATAAAAGCTCTTCCATGAAATTCCCTCATCATTCCTTTCATTTTCTGCATATAAGCTGTATGTAAAGCTGCCAAGCTCATAATTAGGCAAATTATAGGGACCTTCTCATAAGACAACTAATGCAATTTCCAGAGAGAATTTCAAATGAAGATGCCCACAAAGAAGGCAGAAGCCTGAGCTCATTTTCCTTTATTGAGACTGATTCATAAATACCCAGGTTTTTCCCTGTCTACCCTTGACAGCGGCAAGAGTAGAGGAGGACTTTGTTGCAACAAATACGTCTCTGAAAAATACTTGGCTTCCGAAAAGTAGCATACTTTAATGCAATTTCATTTCTTTGAAAATGTTCCTTCTAGCTCTGGTAAAATTGTGCAAGCTGTCTGCATATTGCATGATTTTCATGTGAAGTCATGAACTGGTGAAGGTTTATTCCAAAATTAGCATAGACTTGTGAAGCTTTTAGCAATCTTTCCCAAAAGGGAGTTTGTAGGGAAAGCCAATTATAAACTAGGTTTCATAATTTGTCACAAAATCTACGTGCAGAGTTCTACAGACAAATAGAAGAATTCCTCACATTTCAGGACAGTGGACAATAATACAAAAGTGTGATCATCAACCTTTGTTCTTTTAAAAGAAACAAAAACCATTCAGTAAACAGAGAAGAGAGTGCTCAGAAAAGGAAAATACAATAACCTAAGCAGGTAGGAACCACCTCTCAAAATAATCAGGGGAAAAGTTTTGGGGTGGCATAGTCAATGAGAAATAAACAAGTGGTAATATAAAGAATGAATTCAACTAATTTTTGTGGTGAGAATTGTGTTGACATAATATGCTTACATATCTGTAAGGCATTTTGCTCAGTCCTGCATGATACTTGTGTAAAAAGATTAGCATGTTTCAAAATCAGTGTGTGCTGGATGAACCTAATTTGGAAGTAGTCATTGAAAATTAATCTTGTTGGCACATCATCCAGTTGACTATTCCTAGTTGAGGTCTCCAGGGACTGATTTGCAACCTGTATTTAATGTTTTTTCATCAGTGATGTGGAAGAAAATATTGTTAAGGCATGCATGAGGATTACTGGGCACTGGGCAGAGGTTTAACCTCACTGAACAGACCATGAGAGGCTACTGGACATGACATGAAAAGTTGCTGGATATCATGGATAACACACCAAAAAGCTGAAAAATGTTATAGACAGCACCATGAAGGGTGCCTGTGGTTAAAGGGGAGAAACTGCTGAGCTTTATAGATATTTGGAGGTGTGCTTTGGGGGCCGTTTGGGGAGCAGAGCCTTGCAAAGGCAGCAGCATCAGTAATACCATGTTAGACTGAGATGACCTTGATATTGGTATCAGAAATACAAAATTCAGGTGTGAATTGAGCGAAACTTGGACCAGTGAGAAAAAAACAATGTGCTGAGCTGTGCGATCAGCTGTGTATTAATGCACACACACTCCTATGACGAATCTGTGCTCAGCCTCGCTCCAGCCGGTGCTGGGGAGGGGGAATGTCAGCCGCCTGCCTCAGCGGGGCTGCAAGGGGAGCACCCTGGCTCTGGGAGCCGACCTGCTTCAACTCTGCTGGGCTGGGGTGGAAACCCTCCCTGGATCCTGCAGCCCACTGGGTCTGGCTTCTCTTAACAACTATTAAATCATGTTTGTCAAAACTTGTGGCTCACACTGAGCTCACATTTTAAACCAACTAGGGGATTTACAATTTGACTCCAAGGCACGTCAAGGGTGTCTGAGAGTAGGTGTTACTGTCTGTGTAGATACAGTCTAAGTTTACTTACTTAGCAGACATGAGGTCTAGCATCTGGGATGTAGCTCACCAGTAATACCTGGCAAGTGCCCAGAGACACTAGCATTCCCTGCAGGAATAAAAACTAGCCAAGGCTAAAGTCCTGAGGAGGGACATCCCTCAGCCATACTATATTCATGGAAAGATGATTAATTTAGGTATATAAACTATTTCACTCATCTCACATGCTTTTCTTACCCACTTAAGAAATGATCCCCAGTTCTTAATTTTACTCCACAAGTATGGCTGATTCTTTTCAGTCTGTTCATCTCTATATGTCTGATAACTCCCCCTTTCCTCCACAACCTCCTGTTCATGGAGTGGAGCCTGAAAATGTGAACATCATCTGTTTCCAAATACTGGTCCCTGTAATCAGGCTGGGAACATCTTTGGTGTTGGATGGCAGATTGCCATTCATGCTTATTATATTGCAGTGAAATGTCTTGAGGGTGATTATGGAAACTAGGAAACCATTTCCTCATAAAACTGCTTGGAGTTATTGCTGGAGGCATAGCGTATTCTCCTGAATCTATTAATGAAATCAAACACACCATGTATAAAATAGTTTGGCAAGGAGAAGCACAGCCAATTTACAGGGGAAATGATTCATGCTGTTCTTAAACTTTAATTAAGCTTCAAACAAAATTTCTAGGGACGTGACGGATTGTCCATTTTCTCATTGCTTGAAGGGGTTAATCTCAGACCTGTCTGCAAAGTGTCCTGCAGTTCAAATAAAAGCTCTGGACTTGTGGTAGGGATCAGTGCATGAAATAGTGTTATCCAAAGGGTAATATTAGATAGAGAAATGTTTCTCTCTTCTTTAACCTGGTGTAAATCCATGCATTTCACTGAACTGGAGTGATATAACTGATTTTATTTTGATAATTTGCATTTTGAATTTGTGTCCAATTACCTCCACCATTAATGAATACATGTACCTTTCTGACAGCTCAGTCAATAAAGTTAGGATGTATAAAATGGCGCAGCCATGACTTTACATAACATTTTCATTCTTAAATCATTGGGTTTGGTGGTGCTTGGATATAATGAAGTAGAATTTAATATCCACCCACAGCAGGGAGAAACTTTGTATTTTTATAACTATACAGCTGCAAGGATATGACATGCCCATCTTTAATTCTGTTATCTTAACAGCCAAATAGGCGAGTCCTCTAGGAATAGTAATCCTGTAAGTTTATGGTAGTAAAGTGCTAGTTTTCATATTACAGCCATACTATCCTCTCTTGATATTTTTATCCATTCAGTTGCTAAAGAATCTTGCTGCTCTACCACATATTTTCTAAGGACCATCCCTGATTTCCAGGAGATCTGGATCTGTTGATATTACCAAAACACTCTACCCAGCACCGGACACTTAATGTGTGAGTGGGTGGGGCAGGTGCTGACAACAGCCCACAGGTCTCCTTTTAAACTGACTAAGGGAATAGAGAAGTCACCATTGACATCAGTGAGAGAAGATGCTAAGAGAGTGGTTACACAATCTTGTCAGAGACCATTGCTATAAGTGATAGGCCATAATTTTGGAACCTTGTGATAAACTGCACAAGGCATCTTTAAGGTTTTGGTGCTGCAAAAATGGGGTCCTTTCTTTAAGAAAAGAGATAAGGACACAAATCACTTTCTTCTCTCCCTTGTGTTTCTCTGGCTCCTTAGATTCATAGGGATATCTATGTAACAGTATTTTTTCCAACCAATTTTATGATTAAAGCCTTACAAATTATTTTCTGCAGATATGGGAGGTATTCATTGCAGCATGCTCACATGGGAGAAGCAAGACCCTTTTTGAGAATACCCAAGCCAGCTCTTGCTCTCTCTCACTGCTTTGCTGGATTGCTTTTCAGTTCAGAGGTGAAGCCTCCACTCCACGCCCCTTCAACCTGGACATCACATCGATGTTCACAACATGGTGACACTGTGGGCTGAAAGACGGATCACGGAAAGGGTGATGGTGCCAGGTGACTATGGAGTAGAGGTACGTGGCGTACAGCATAATTCTTGTAGCTCCTGGCTAATGTGCCTGTAAACACAACGGTAACTGGAGACACATGCCTGCCTCTCCATCAGCTGATGGAGTGACCTTGTTTCTCTGCTTGAACCTGTCTTTGAAATCTCTGACCAAACAGGGAGCTTCCTCTGGCTGCGGATGGTGCCCTCCTCTGAGCTCCTTCTGCCCCTTTGTGCCGGCCCCATCCTGTTGATCGTGATCTGCCTCCTTCGTGGTAAACAACTTTGAAAATAATCATCAATTAGACCTTATTAATCAAAGGAAAGAGGAGGACTCTGAGGATAACTAATCTATTAACACTTTGCTTACTGGTGAATTCCCAGCTGCTAGACTGCGCTCAAGTTTTCACCCAACAGCTAAACCAACCAAATTCAGCATCCACAGCTGCATCTAAGTAATTTGTTTCATATGTAGAAACACTGTGTCAGGTGGGGAAGGAGAGAAAAAATTATCTTTCTCCCCTGCCAGAGAGTTTGGGAGGAACAAGAGAAGAGTTCTTACCTGAGAAACCTCTTGCTGTTTTAAATAATTAAAACCCTTCTTTTCCCATAAAGGTTTACCTCTTTACCTTTCATGTGTGCCAGGGACAGAGAACCCCCCCCCTCCACTCTGCAGCGGGTAATTATTGAGCCGTGCTCAGCAAAAGTTCTGAGGAATGGCAATCAGATGGGAACACGAAATGATTACAAATGACAGTGTAGGCTAAATGCAGTAGTGATGAGAAGTCTTTAGAAATCCAAAACAATAAAAGTGATCACTCAGTAAACACATGTGACACAATTAATTAGTAATCGTTATGTCTATTTTACTTGCCTGCGCTGGTCTTCTAGACCTGAATATTTTGTTTCATTTTAAATATTTCATTTACTTGTATGACTTCACACAATTTTCTTCTTCTGATGTGCTTTCTTATCATATGAGAACTGCCTTCACTCTCTGCTGTCCTCTTTCCCTCCTGCTTGCTTTTGCCTAATTTTAAAGACATACTTGCTGTTTCTAGTCAGAGCAGTTCTTCAATGTATTCAGACCATGTTTGACTCCATGAAGAGTTTCGTTTGCCTCTGTGATTTCAGAGACCCTAAACTTGTAGCAGAATATCATATATATATATATATATGTGTAAAAATTAAGATGGGAAACTGTAGGGAGAAAGCTCTTTGAACTGTCATGCTAATATAATTTTATTTTTAAAGCACATTTGGAGACCTGGCGCTCATCATCTTAATGCATTAGCTTTGCATTTGCTGATCTGGCCTTGGAAGCAGAGACGTGGGTGGAAGTTGGTGTACATTTGGTGTCACAGCACAGCTTTGTTCTGGAGTCTGCAGATCTACAAACCAGATAGAGAGCTGACTCCAGGACTACAAGATCAGATGAGAAGGGTGATGTTGCTTTCAGCTCCCATAGTCAGCTGCCTGATTTGAAAGAGCTGCCAGGTTCAGCTGAAATCGTGTTCAAAGGTGCATGCAAACCCGTAGTGGGTGTAAACCAAGGTAGCCTTTAGTTGGCAACATCTGCCACACAATCAATAAGAGCGATGGCAAAGCAGTTAAGCACAGGTCGAAGAGTATTATTGTGATGCCCTTTGATCATATTCTCAGCTACAAAGAGGGCATGGAGGTGCACGTCTGCTCTTCCTCTCTCTGCATGTCGAAGTCAGACCACATTGCCAGTCATTGTAATTCCTCTTCTTGGTCCCAGGGAGGGAGGAGAACCTCCGAACCTCAAAAGTAAGGAGAACCTCATGTTTGAAAGCATGTGCCACCCTTCCCAAGATGGAGACAGCCTTGGAAAAGCAAAAGGCTTAAGAACAATGGAGTTCTGCCCCTTTTTGGGTTCCTTGTGTCCTGATATTGCCACCAAGGCCAGGCTGTTGAAACTGGCTGACAACGCAAGGATAAGAACCACACAGATTTGGTTGTGCCTGTGACAACAGTGATTGCCCTGTGAGTTGCTCAGGAGTCCCATGAAATGTTCTCAGAGCTGTCACAGAACTAATAGCAAAATCATTCACACTGAAGACTATAAAGGTTTTCCTTTCATTATTGTTATTTTATGTTGTTTGTTCAAGCATTGATTTTGGGTGTCTCCCTTTTAACATTCACTTGGCAACACTTGTTTACTTCATTTTCTATTACAAAATTTTTAGTGTTCCAGGTACACAATTTGAAAAGGAGTAAGGTGGCTAAATAAGTGGACAGGCTGTGAAATTTCTAAGTTTTGAGAGAAGTCATGTGCCTGAGCCCTGCTGTGAATTACCCTAGGTGTATCATTGACTTCAAAACTGAGGCTTTGTGAGAGCTAACGGTCAAGGGTGAAAGTTAGGTGTCCTTGAAAAGTTTGTTTGGAATTTTCAATTTGGGGACAATAATTTTCAATGATTGGGGACAGTGAGAGAGCTGGGACTGTTTAGCCTAGAGAAGAGAAGTCTCAGGGTGGATCTTATCAATGTATGTAAATACCTGAAAGGAGGGTGCAAAGAGGAGCCAGGTTCGTTCCAGTGGTGCCCAGTGAGAGAACCAGAGGCAATGGGCACAAACTGAAACACAGTTCTGAATATCAGGAAATACATTTCTCTGAACATCAGGAAATACTTTTTTACGGTGAGGGTGACTGTGCACTGGCACAGGTAGCCCAGAGAGGTCATGGAGTCTCCATCCTTGGAGATATTTTGAATATCCGGCTTTTGAAGCTGTCTGGACATGGTCCTGGGCAACATGCTATAGGTGGTCCTGCCTGAGCAGCAGGGTTGGATCAGATGACCTCCAGAGGTCCCTTCCAACCTCGACCATTCTGTCATTGTATGATTCTGTGATGCTGTTATCAACTTATATGTCACTTACATGGGAACTTTATTATTCAGCTAGTTATTCAGCTAGTTGTCCTGGAGAGCTACAATACTGCTTTTACCAATTATTCATAAATCTATATCTAATTCTATTATCTGTTTCAGTTTGAAACCATTCATATTTCATTGGCTTTCCATTAATTTAAAAGAATTTTGGCTTTGGTAGTAATTCCTGATCCTCCATGTAGCCTGAGAAAACAACCCAGTTTCTGCAACAATGCAATAGAAAACTAAAAGTAGATAGCACTCATATTGTCCCCAACAGGTGTAGTTTGTAAGCCATTAAAACATGTCTTTTTCACAGATGAGGGACAAATTTAGGTTGCAGTTGTAAGAGTAAATCTCCTTTCTGCCAGCCTTATTATATGGTAAGTTGTTTTATTTTGCCATATAAATTCTAGGGTGTTGTATTAATAAATATAATTTGGCCTTTCCTTTTCTTAGATTCTACATTTTTGGGGGCAATGGGTTGGGAGGAAGACTTCAGTGAAGACATTCCCAATTCCAGAGTACTATGTGTTTTCCCACATTGAACTAATCCAGGTGGATTCACAGCTGGAACCATGAGCACTGAGGACGGTGAGGGACTTAGCAAGGCAGCTGAGGGACCTAAACTCTGCACCAACATATCCTGGAGAAAAGGACAAAAAGGGGGTAGACCAGCAGAACCAAAAATACAACAGGTGTTAAAAAATCCTCTGACCACCATGCATAATCTGTCTGTGTAGATAGCAAGTCAGAAAAGAAATGGTGCTGGACCAATACTTTCTGCTGTTTGTTACTGCATGCAATGATTTCACATGGTGCTTTTACAGACAAAGACTGTATTTGGTGTTTTAATCCCACACAACAGCACAACATATCTGTTCATTCCTCGCAATAGTGGAATTACCACACTACAGACTTCCTAATGTACTGCCTCGACTGCCATTGGTCCCACCTGCTCCACAGGGAAAGTCACATAGAGCATAATAATGACAAGAACAACTCATGTGAACTATTTCTTACCCACTGCCTTCAGGCAGCAGTATTTCTGTGTCCAGAAACCTTGAGGGCAAGCACCCCACAGCAACCTTGAGTTGTCTGGTGTTTTTTTGTGTTAAACAGCCTTATCGGGAAGAGGGCTGCACTGTTGGAAAAGAGGTATGGGTTCTGGACTGCAGCCGTTGTTGGGTAGCATTGTCAGGAATTTAAAAAGGGGAAGGAAGATAGGTCTTTAGAACAGATGCTTGCCAGGGAATGAAGTGAATTAAGCAAGCACACATGCACACAGACTGAGGAGCAGATCTGCAGACCCTTTTTTTATGGAGGGCTACCTTTGTATCTCACCGTTATTCACCCTCTGGTTCTGACTGCAGTGTGAATGAGTAGCAGCTGCCATCATAACTGCCCTCTGAGCCAGGGAGCTGACCTGCATTTCCACAGCTGTTTTAACTGGGTGGATTTAGAGACGCTTTTGGCTGTTGCACCAAAGGAAGGCAAAAGGAAGGATGGAGTCTCCCACAGCCTCTGCTCTTCCCTCTGTCATCTCTTTCTGTTCTTCATAAGAAGTGGACGGCTATGGCTATCCACTATTATGATTTAGGAGAGAAACTGAGCAGTCAGCTCTTGCTCCCATAAATAATACACTGATTAACATGTACAGCTTCAGTCGATAACCCCAAAGTGTGATTAAGGCGAGGAACAGGGCAGGAAGGAGGGTGTTTGGTGTCTTGCAGTGCTGTGCAACAAAACGCTTACGCTTCCTTGTAACCCTGGCTAGAGATTTCTAGCGTTGGCTTCAGCAGAAACAGGATCTTACTTTACAAGTAGAAATATCTTCCTTCAACTAGAAGAAGGTTTCAAGCTCCAGCACTTGGTAGAAGGCCCTTCACCTGCTGTTCTCATTTCTTCCCAGTGGTATGAGAAGGAAAAAAGGGTGATTAAACTTATCATCATTGCTCTTTCTCTAATAAAGGAGAAGGCAAAAAGACTCCTGGATTCAAAAGTGCTTTTCTGCTTGCTTTAAAAATAGATCTTGGCACATTAACCTCACTTTAATTATAAATTGTACCTAGTCTGAGGGAAACTGAAGGCAAGATACCTGGAGAGTACCCCTGGATAAGTATATTTTATCTGCTTTTTTTACAGGATGAAGAACAACAATAAAAAGATGATCATATTTCCTTGGCAGCTCCATAACCTACTTTTTTGAAGCAGCTGCCTCAAGGGACTAGGACTATCACTGATGCAGTCAAATTGAAATCTGTATGAAGGATCTGGTGTCTCTCCCCCTTTCTTTCCTGTCTATCTCTCCTTCCCCTTTCTCCCTCCCTTTCTCTCTCCTTGCCTCTCTTTCCTTCTCTTTTTCCCTTTATGTCGTCCCCCACCCCCGGCTCTTTGTGTCTCCTTTCTTTTCCCTTTCCTCTTAGGCTAATAATCTAGTTGGCTGGTAAGAAGCCTCACGAAAAGCTAATTCAAGGATAAAGCAACAGTGTTTATATTTATCTGGTGTTTGGTCACAAGAGATTCTCTTTCATTTAATTTGAAATCATAAAACATAGTTAGCTTGTGCACCATAAATAACGTTAGCTTTCAAAAATCTATGAGAGAATGGCAGTGTGTCTTTGCTGAGGGCAATTTAAAACCTCTTGTGTGAGTTGGTCAAATTAAATAAAGCTTCTGTGCTGTCAAGGTTCAAAATCTACTGATGTGCCAACATCCATTCTTCAGCTCTGTATTTAGCTTTCCAGGCAGGCAAGGTCAGCCGTGTCTGATTGATCCAGCTTCTGTCTTGTAGGAAGACCAGACGGTTGTTTCTGTAAGAAAGAGGGTGTTTTCCCCTGTTTTCTTCCCAGAGTAGGGCAGCTGATCCGGTCTCACTCCACCAGATGGCAAGCTTTAACCAAGGAAAAAGAAAATCACACGTTTTTGCAACTATCCATTTACCTTAGGGGAGAGGAGGAAGGGAGCTTGGCTCATTGGTTACTTCTGTTGTTTTTTTTCATTCTTTCGGTTTTAAAGAAATGTTTTTACTATAACAGGCTCACATCCATCTTCTGGCATGATTTGTAGTGTTTAGAAAAATAAATAAATAAAACAACATTTGCTGTCAGCTATTGAGTAACTGACAGGTGTCACAAAAGGAAGTAAAAAATAGAATATACAATCCCTCCCCAAATCTCACTGAACAAAGGCAGACTCAGTGCTCCTAAACAAACAAATAAGTATGGTAGTTCAAGTCAAAAATAAGAAGATGTTTCCAAGCTGTCAGTGCTGCACAGTGGACCCTGAGTTCTGGTTATCCAAAACCCACATTAATCCCTGCCTTCGACTTTCAGGAAGGGGCCACTCTGCCATGTGTTTCTGCCACCATAACCTGCCCACAATGCCTGGATGATGCAGAGAGCAGAGGACAACTGCTCTGTCCAAACTACATTATCTCTTCAGTCCAGGGCTGTCTAGAGGGTTTCAGACATCCTGGGAGTTGAGTTGAAGTCTGCTTGTACTAAAGCAGCAGACTTTAACTGCTGTGTTAAAGGTGCTCATTTTCACGAACATTTCATTTTATGGACTGGCTGTCCCAACTTTGCAGGTGAAGTAGTTGTGGCACCGGGAGGTTGCTTGACTTGCAGAGGTAACCCAGCCATGCAGCATTGCAGCAATGTGCGAGGAGCAAGTCTCCCAAGTCTAAGCTCAGCTGTCTGGCACTGGGGATCTGGAGATATCTGCACTGTCTCCAGCAACAGGAGAGAAAAGCTGTGGGGAGTCTGCAGTCATAAGGTTAGAAAGCCTTACACGTAAAAGCCCAGCTGCCAGTTCCTTCACGTCTCTTTTTTTTGTGTTTTTTCTTAGCATTTGCCTCCTCCTGCGACCATGGGTCCATCCCTGTCTGGTGATGGGGCTCCAGGAGAGTTGCATGGTGGGAGTCTTGGCAGCCTGGGGGGTTGTTATGCCCGTCCCTGCAAAGCAGAAAAGTGGTACCCAGTTGTTCAAGGGCAGGAGAGAAATGTTTGGCTAACATCACGTAACATTTCGAAGCGTGGGGGGAAATCATCTCACTTGCTGACCTGGAGAAAAACAGTTCCCATTTTTTTCCGTAGGCTGTGTTTAAGTAAACTGTTACTCTTCCATTATAAACATCTTTACACGTTTGAAAATAGCTTTACCTGTGTCTTTACTCCTGTTTCTTAGCTCTTTCTAAAGAATAAACTTCTAAAATCTAAATCAATGCCATAGACATTTATAAAATTATGCCAGATGAGCCTGAGGCAAATCTGTGCAACAAACACAATCATATGGCAGGTTGTGAGTAGTCAAAATTTGTGAGCCCCAGTTCTGAGACTGACACCCCCCCCCACCCCCCCACATTTTAGCTATTTTTGCCTTTCCTTGTTCATGTGTTTAATTTTTTCTCAGCATCAAGGGAGGTTGGAAACCTTTGTTTTTCCAAAAACAGGAACTCATTCTACTGTTACGATACGACTCCGAGAACTGAGGCTTTAGAAAAGGCTCAGGAGTGATAATACTATGAAGTTTGAAGAGCTGCAGCAGTGCAGACTGCAGTGAAGTGGAGCCACTAAGTAATACAGGCGGCAGGCTGTGGGTGTCTGCCTCTGTAGTCATGCCTTGAGGACTTACCTCGCGCTTAATTTCTCTCAGGGAGAAGATTATGGGCTTTGGAGTTTCGTACTGTGCTTGGAGTTTGTTTATGTGTTTGGCTTTTTTTTTTTTTCCTTTTGCATAAAGTGCTGCAAAATCCTGCAGTGTCTGTGCCAGAGCTCCAGGCGTGCCTGGGGAAGTGGTGTGCACCCTCCGTGACTCCAGCATCCCTGTCTCACAAGCTTCTTCTCTCTGGAAATACTCAATATCCCTCCAAAGCCACACAAGTCTGACCGACACCAGGACTCATCTCACCTTACTTTGCTGCAGCTCATCTTACTATCCACATAGTCTTCTGAATTAAGGGAGCTTTTGAAAGCATCCCCCCAAGGTGACAGCAGCTGCTGTCAGTGAAGCCAGGCAGGGACTGCTTGGTGCCTGCTAAGGCAACGTGTCCTCTGAGGGACACAGGAGTGCGGTGCCCTACCCAGGCTGCTCGCACCAGAGCGGTACTGTGCCAGCTTGACATGCTTATCCGTGTAAGGACAGTGAGGTTAATTTTACCCTGAGCCTCACTTCTCTGCTGCTACTGAGAAATGCTGCTGCAGTGGTATAGAGAGTCATGGGAAGATTTTTTGTTTCTGCTCTTGCTATGGGCTTTGGCTCTGTGAATTTTACTTTGGTTTCCGCAGTGAGTTAATTTAGAGATCACTTGGTTTTGTGATAGAACACAAGGGATCAGACCGATCTGCTGATTTTGACACAAGTCCACTTAAACCAGGATAGAGATGTATTTTTCCTTCATTTTATTGAGTCCAGTAAATTTTCATTCTGTAATGAAGTGGAAGCCCACAAAAACCTTGGACCTATTAAAGTCTTTTAACCCATTTTACTTAGATTTAATTTTAATATTGCTCTCATATGTGAAACTCGGATGAGTCTGAATTTCTCCTTTTGGTTTATAATTCAATTGTTGATGCACAAACCAAAATAAAATCTGATCCTTTTTCCGTATTCATTATGGCTTTGCAGTACTGACAAAATTAAACCGTAATAAGCCAAAGCAAATCAAACTTCTTTTTGCTGCTAAGAAAGTTCTGTAATAAAATTCTAACTAGAGGTAAAAGATTTCACATCCACATAATAACTTTTCAAGGGTAGGAATGGATTTTAAAGTCATGCATCTCAGTAAAAAAAATACTTCCAGTTCCTCTCTGAACATTGCTTTACTCAATGGCATTTTGAAGTCTGTAGGGTTTGTTTAAGCACTAATCTATCAAACATGGAGAGAGCTGAGATCACTGATCTAAGTCATTCGTGGAGAGGAGACAACCCTTCTACCTTAAATAAATCTGAGCTTGCATTGAAAGAACTGTTTGCATCAGAAGTGCCAGGCTGGCAGAAGGTTGAAGCCAGATGTGCTGTTTGGTTTCAGACACACGGAAACCATCAGGCATATAAAGATGTATCCAAAAATGCATCAGGTTCAG
Source organism: Pelecanoides urinatrix (assembly GCA_013400755.1). Lineage (NCBI taxonomy): Eukaryota > Metazoa > Chordata > Aves > Procellariiformes > Procellariidae > Pelecanoides > Pelecanoides urinatrix. The sequence goes on from VZTQ01005949.1 coordinate 50,454, forward strand.
GAAGATTCCAGCACTGCAAATAGAGGTGTGGTCAAGTTTTTGGGATGACTGCTAGGTGTACTGGCCTTGTCCTCACTCTTCTCTGGGCTTCAGCTTGCAGCCGTGCTGGAGGCAGGATCCAGAACTAGATGAACCTTTGGTCTGAAATGTATGGCTGCTCTCATGTTATTTATTTGCAAAGTTTTTCTATGGTGTTATCTATTGACAATATTTGAAAGTCTCTTATTATACTTACTAAGATAAAAAAATTTTGCTACTGATGCAAGCTTTTAGTGAATCCCCTCAAATAAATGTTTTGTTTCGCTGTTACTGCCTCTCTCTGCTATGGCTAAAATAAATCAGAATCCCCATCTCAGTGCCTGAAGAGACAGGAACATTTAATTTATAGCAATTTCCTTTTCTTTTCATGGTTTCTACTAAACAGAACATGCTGGGTCTCAACCTGCATTTGCATTTATGCTAAATTACAAGCAGAACAATCAATACAAGTCCCATCTCATGCTGCCCACAGCTGAACAGCAGCAAAGAAAGCAAACTGCCAAGGAAATCTTTCCCACCCAGCCAGCTTGTTAGTACACAGCAGTGTTTAGCTATCTATTTATTTATCACAGTAATCTTGGAGTGCCTCCCAAGTGTTGGGGAGAAGAAGAGAGGAGTTTATCCTCAGACACCATGTGAGTCCGCCGTGCAAGGCAGCCCCAGATGGCCACTTCCCAGGGTGTGACAGGCAGAGAGGGTGTCTGGGCAGGATCTCCTCTCTGAGGGATCTCCTCCCTGAGAGCCCGAGGAGGTGCAGACAGGGCTGCCCTTCACTGAGGAGTGCTCCTGAGGTGGGACCTCCATTGGGGTGGTCATTGTGGACACTCAGCCCCTAAAACTGACTGATGCCTTCACCTGGGACTTTGAGTTCACCTTCTTTCCTCTCTACTCTGCACTGTTCCCTGTCAGACTTTTTTTTCCCTCAGGTTCCCTTAAATCCCACCTCATCCTTCTTCCTCTCCATGGCCCTTTTCCTCATCCTTTTCCCTTCCTATTTGCTTTTCTCTCTCTTTCATATTCCTTAGTGGCTGCACCTTTACATTTTCCATATAACCACCTTCCTGGGATGAGGGCAGCCTCACCAGTGGGTACTGATGCACTCCAGTCAGTGCCTGGAGCTCTTAAATGTGGTGCATTGCAACGCTGCGCCTGCACTGGTCTGCAGGAGGTTCAGGCGTGCTCGAGTGTGAACAAACCCATCTGAAATCAGCATGGCTGTGCTACGGAAACCTTTCTAGGAGAGCCCACAGTCTCCCTGGGCTGAGCTGACTGCTGGCATACTGCAGAAAAAAGAAAAATAAAAGCAACAGCATTCGTTAACTGCCCTTGTGCTCAGGTCCTTGTCTGGTACCTCACAGTATGTTCTTTCTAGCCATTGGGTTTTAATTTGAAAGTAGAACCTGGCCCTTCTTGCTGCCAGTTTGGGCTTATCCAAAATGCTAACTAGTCCTTCATGCTGCAAAAAGCCTGACAGAACTCCCTTGCAAATACTACGGGCTTGCTTGTGCTCCTTGGCTTTCTGCTTTGGAAGAGTCTTTGAACTGAGAGCCATCCGGCCGCATTTGATATCACTTCCTATCTTCACCAAACCTCAGGCAACAACAGCATGGTGAGGAAACACTATCTAGCTGATGGGCATTGCTGTGCACAGAAGTACTGGCCCCCTTGCACATGCCTGGCTGATCTGCAGGAGAGGTGCATTGGCACAGCCTGGAAACACCAGGCTCCCTCAGCACATGCAGGTCCCCGACCCGGGACATGCTCAGCGTGCCGCTCGCTGGAGTTTCGATGGACACCATTGCTCAGGGAGTGCCCCGCTGCCTCTCAGTCGAGTGCCCCTCAATTTCCAGGTGCTGGAGTGACAATTGCAGTCACTCTGAGCGCACACGTCCCACGTGCTCTCCACCCCGCTGTCCAAATGGGTGCATTGTAGGTGACTGGCCGGAGGAGAGATCTCGGTGCTGGAAGGCTGCTGAGCCCGTCAGCGCTGCGGTGGCTATTCCCAGCTCCTGAGCTCACCCCCCAGCCCTGCTGCGCCTTTGCCGAGGGGCTGCCCGTGTGGGTGAGGGCACCGCCGTGTCTCCGCGCAGCCCTCCCAGCACAGCATAAGCGGGGAGGTGTTCGCCTCTTTCGCCTCCGGACCTGTGCTGAGCTTAAACCAAGCAGAAGAGCATCTCTGTAATCCTGCAGTCAACAGCTGTATCCTGCAGAGCCACAGTGACTGCCCGAATTGACAGGATTAATGTGACTCCAGGGGCCTCCCTACAGCTAATCAGGAGATGCTGGTCCTAATGAATGAAGCACAGTGGAAAGAACGGGTATGCTAAAGGCAGCAAGTGTCCCCTTTATTGTAGTTACTGCATTAGTGATTAAAACATAACTCAGTGGGATGCAGTTAGATCTCAAGCTAATTCTTTGACATGAAACACCAGCCTGTGAAGTGTTGGCTTCAAATATTACAGAAATAACTGCTCAGGACTTTCATATTTTTTCATCAAGGGTCATGCTGTTATTAATGCAGGTGTTGGGGGTTATGGCTCCAGCCCTGACCCTGTCCCCCATGCAGCTTCAACTCGGAGCCTGTTCCGTGGCTCAGAAACAGGAAAGTTCAACAGAAATGAGACAAACTAATCATTTCCCCTTCATAAACTGATGCTTATAATCCTGGCTGTGATTCCCTGTTATGTCTTCTCTGGTGCAGAGGACTTTATTCCTTACTGCGATGAAATAAAATGAATCAAACCATTGTCAAAACAATTCAAAACGCTCTGCGCCTTCAGGCAGAGGGATCAGCTCTACAGCCTACTTTGCCTGTTAGCTCTTCAACCTGCTAAAGAAACAGGTGCAGGAAAAATGATATTGGCTAATATTATTTTGTTAAATTCAAGTGCTGTGTTTGTTTTATCAGTAACACAACATGCAATACGGCTTCTGTCTTGGCAAGTACCCCACCTTAGAAGAATAAATCAAATCTCTGTGTACCTGTATTCATTGGCTAGCATGCAAATGAGCTCTTTGATGAATATGCATGAAATAGCATATAAAAGACACACAAAAATTAGCAGCTGTGACGAATGGGCCCTCGGTCCCTGTTCAGTCACACTGTTAGACTGGAGAAGCTGGTGGTTAAATTGATGCTAATCACTCTAAGGGTGCAGCACAGTTTCCATGTACACATCAGCTTGGGGTTCTCCTCTGCTCTAATGATGCAAAGAATTTGTGGGTATTTATTGGACACGTCGTTAGTTGTTCTTCCTACCTGCTTGGGAGGCAAAGCAAACAGTCCCTTGTAACACAGGGTATAGGTTAGCTGGTATAGCTAACCAGCCAGGGTCCTTGGTCAAAGCTAAAACAAGAGCAACTTTGTGGTTGCTAAGTTTGTCACTGCATGCTCCTCTGCGGGAAAACCAGTCTCTAATGGGAAGGGAGGGAAAATAAAATGGGATGATGTTCTAACTTATTTTCTTTACCAGCTTGACTATAAACAGCTGGCTTCACTGCTAAACTTTTCTTCCTCTGACATTTTGCAGCAATTTGCTGCACTATTTGGCTTTGCTGCTGCCCAGAAAAGTGGGAGCCCCTGCAGGAACTGGGGCAGCAGTGCTCTGTGAAAAAGAAATCCATCTGTCTGGGAGCTGCTGAAGTGTACATGATGACAAGCAACAGTCACAGCATATGTAAGACCAGTAAGACTTCTTTCTTTTGCATGGAAAGGCTTTTTTTTCAATTGTAGCTCCTTACAGAGCTCTCTCAGCAGCTAATCTCCCATTCGTCTTACCCCCAAAATCCTGGAAGTCCATGAGTGAATAAAAAGTTCACATTTCCATTTTACTTTTGAAAAAGGGGAAAGAATGTGATGGCCAAGAATGTGTTTTCAGCAGAGGAGAAAATGTTATTATCCACCCTGTCCTTGGCAAGACCTACTTTTCTCCTGTCTTGTATTTCTAGGGTTTCTTTTCCCCATTATCTTTGTTATGCTAATTAAGTCCTAACTTCTACTTTCTCTCTTTCCCTCTCTCCTATTTAATTAACATGGTGGATGTTGTCTTTTCTCTCATTGTTACAATGAACAAGGCTCCTGTGAAAACTGACATTTTTTGAAAACCTTTTAAATTGAAATGGCATGAATTCAAAGATTGTCAGCCAGTTCTAGTAATTTTGTCACATGAAAGTTGCTTTGGAGACTCTTCCCCCACCACACACTTAAAAAAAAAAGGAACTAGCTTTTTGCTTAGGCAGCAACTGCTGTGCAAAGGAAAAGAAAAAAAATTAGAGGCATTAAAAAATAATTAAATATTTTCTAAATTTTGGCAGTTGCACGTAAGATGTTGCACTCAAGACTGGCGTCACTCTAATTTCAAATAAGTGTCCTCCCTCTAAGGTAGAGATAAGCCTCAGATACAGACTCCATCTTTAAAGATTGATGCTGGATTCCTGTCCATGATGTGTTTCCATGCGATGTTTCCCTATATTCTCTTTACCATGTGATGAAATCCTCCTTCTCAGTATGTGGGGTCTAGATTTTTTGCTCCTGCAGGCCAAAGGAGTTTCCTAATTACCAGGATGAGGAGACACTGGGGTCAGCACCCCCTCCTCTCCCACCGAAGCTGGGTTACTCATCTACATGGGAAGCAAACCATGGATTTGGGAGGACAGCAGGGAAATAACAACCAGACCCTAGTGCAGAGATGGGTGGCTCAGCCAGGAGGAGGTGGACACTGATCACTTGACTGCTACTTTACTTTGTAGTTATGGCTCCTGTGTTTCCTGACCCAGCTGCTTTTCACTGAAATTAAAAAATCTACTTCTACGACTTCGCCTGTTGGTGTGTATCTGGTGTTATGTCCTCAAATGCTCCTACTGCTTGTCTGGTATTTTCGCTTTGTTTCTGGAGTTTCTACACGTGCATTTATTGTACACTGCACTGCTGAGGACCTGTGGTGCATGACGTACATGCAGAGCGTGGCTCTCACTCCACAGAGTGCATTAACGTTTATTATTTAAATCTTCTAGCAAACAAAGGTAAATCTGAGCAAATTTCAATAGGATGTTCAACAACAGCATGTTGATTTTTTTCTCTAGCACTCATAAACAGCTCGAAAACTCATTTAGGCATCTTCCTCTGTGTCTGTACCTGTCGTACAGTGCTTGCTGCAGAACGGAGTAGGATCAAACACAAGCAATGAAATGCTGCAGTGTGTTTCTCTCAACTTACGCTGCCAAAGCAGATGGGATCAGCTGTGAGAGAGGTCCAGGGTGAACCTCTTCATACTGAGCCATAGGCCATAATGGCACTGTTTGATTGATGCTGAAGCGTCTGCTTTCAGGTGATAGAGCACAGCATTTGCTAAAAGCACCAACAACTGCCCCAGCCAGCATCATTTCCCCTTCCCAGAATTCAGGCTGGCGATGCGTAGTGGCTCCAGGCAGACTGCTCGGGGTGCAAGGGGTCTGCTTTGCAAGGAATTGCAAGGGATTTGACCCTTGCACCTTGGGCAATCATTTACCCAAACACAAAATTGAATGTGAAACTCTCTTATTATAACTGAGTAGCATTTATAAACCTCCTGGGTCCTGGTGCCAATACCTATGTAACAGAATAATAACAGAGAGTTACACTAGATCATGGCCTTAGTCCATACTTCATTATCACAGTCACTCTCATTCTTAAAAAGTGTAGCGTCATGAATATCTATAGTGATTTTTATCACAGAAAAAGCCATGGTATTTTTCCACTGCAGGGACTCTTTGTAGTTAGTCTAAGATCTGCTCCAGACTTGTTTTTACTGCAGATATGCACATATGACTTGATTTGATTCACTAATAGTCATGCCAATTATAAAGTAGAAGGCATTTAATTACAGCGCCTGCAGCTTGTGAGGTCTGATTCATAGCCCACCAAAGTCAAAGGGTGTTTTAAAGCTGAATGAAAGGTGTTTGAAGGACAACAAGGAGTCCAAAGTAAGCTGTGACTTGTGAATCTTCCAAACCAGGAAAATTTTCTGTAAAACAGTGCTTAAGGTTTGGAACTGAGCTTCTAATCAGTTCTATTTTATGGGCTTCTCCTTCCTTGACACTGTTTTTCTATTACAATATTGGTTCTTTGATCTGATATGTCAGTACTTTTAATTTATTCAAAAGTGAAAGTGGGCACAAATATTCTGCACTGGGTATTGGTAGATTTCTTGTACTTCTGAATTAAAACAAGTTGCTTTTAGCAACTGAAAATTTAATTTCACATCTGTTTTAGTTGAGTTACATTGGCTCAGCAATGGAACACAACACGTATTTACTTTCTGCCCTATTGTAAATTCTGTTTATGTTTTATGCTTTATCCAGGTTAAGGTTTACATTTATCATATTTCAATAATACAACACAACCACACAGCAGATTAAAATGTGTCATGAAAGCGCTGCGTTTTGTTCTTTTGAACACATGGCCAGGATGTGGGTTAGTGTGTATCAGCGTAACCCCAGTGAAATCAGTGGGGGAAGGGCATTTTATAGAAAAATTTTATAGAAAATCTCAGAACTGTGAGATGTGATAAGGCTGGACATGGTTCTCGGTTGCCCTGCCTTGTGCAAGCATTTAAACTAGAGGAAAGTGGATGCAGGATTTCTGCAGGATGCTGCTGTTCTGGACGGGTAGCATGTTTGTTTCCTCTCAACTCCTGTTTAGGAGACTGGACCAATGAAGGGTGGCATTAAGTAGACTAGTTTTGACAACAAAGCACTGTGATCCCAGCCAATTTTCCAAACCTTGCTCTTGGCTTTTCGGTAAACAGGAAAATCAGGCATAAAATGCCACCTTATGGGTGTGCAAAGACTTATTTTTGACGTTTGCACATGGATTGGTGACCTGTAACTAGGAGAAGTAGGTGTGTGCAGAGCTGGGCAGGATAACAGTGGAAAGATTGGCTTTACTCCAGAGATTGGTGTGGCTCCCCAAAAGGCTACAGTTGCTCCCTACTGAGCAGTTTTTCTAAAAATGGGACTGTTCAGTGTTCCTTTTGCCCACTGAAGGAGCCATGGGAGGAAGAGTCTTCACAGTTTTCCACATTAGAGATCTCTTCTGTTTTCTTCCCAAGGAGATATGTAACTTGTCTCTCTGGGCAAGAAGTCTCTGGTGAGCCTCTGACTACTGTGAGCTCCTCAACGTTTCTCCAGTATTATCAATGCTCCTGACATTTATTGAATCCCGCACTGTATTAAGTTATTGCTAATCAGATGGGTGTACAGAATTCATTAAATAATCTAAGTTTCTTTAAAAAATGGTGCTTATTCTTAATGCAACAGCAGTAAGGGACCAAGAACACTGTACCTTGAACATCACCCCAGAGGGTACGAAGCACCTCCTTTAATGACAACTTAATTGAAATTGTATTGTGTTTTTTTACCTGTGTGTTATTAATATCAGACAAGTTCCTGCCTATTATTTAAGAAGCCTGAGCTCTGATGATGGCTCATTAAACAAGCTTTCACTTGGGCTCACACAATTAAAACTTATACTTTGATTTTTGCAATGCATTTTTGCACACTGTTGCAAAAAGCCTGAAAGACTTTCATATCTAGTACCTGTTTACACTGTGAGCTGCCTGTGCTCTCTGACCGGGGAAGGGGAACTTTGACAATCTGGTGACAACATCTGTAGACCCTCTTCAGCTAGCATATTCTTCTGGGAGTGGAAGGAAGTGCTTCATGAAGCTAAAGTTGCTAAATTTCCATTCAAAGTCCTTGTCAAGTTTGTACAAGTTACCTTCATTTTCCAAGTGTTCCTGATGTAGTTCTGTTGTCTTTCACACCTAAAGCCTAAGTGATTGTACTATGTTTGAGTCCTGTAAATTACATCATGGCAGAAATACTATGAATTATTACCTATTATGGAAGAACTGCAGTTAGCTAGTTCTTATAGAAAAGTAAAGTAAAATTTAGTTTATATTTGGTCGCCACACTATCTTTTAGCTAGTCTGTTTCATAGGTATTTGGACACTTTGCATGTGGTTGCCACGGTGGTCCAGTTCCTTGAAGTGTCAAGGTATGTATTTAGCATGAGCGAGATAACAGTGCTAGCAACTTTCACTTCAAACCACTAACTTACATTAATTTTCTTCAATGCTGCTTAGGCTGAGAAAAACTTCAGTGAGTTACAGTGAGTCTGGTATCAATGGCGCTGTGTTTTTCAGAGATGTGCATGTTCCTGTAGCACTTTTTCAGAGGTGGGAGCACAGAGAAGTCGTGCTCTGCTTGATTTCAGCAAAAGAGCATCTGATCGAGGACTGGACCTCGTGCCATTTTGATAGGTGTCACTGCGGCTGAGACAATCTGGCTGTGGAGGTATCGGGGCTGTGAAATTAGATTCCATCTATTGACTGAGATTGTTCTGAATGCCACCAGCAGCATTAAGATAAATGACTTCTCTAGCACTGTGAAGAAAGGAAAGTAGCATTGCTCTCAAATATTTAATGGCTATTGATGTTTTCCAATGTTCATATCATTGACTTACAGGAGAGATTGTCAGGAAGGAACATTTAAAAAGAGACATTAGACTCAATATAATGAACAGCTAACTGAGAACTGTAGAAGTCTTAGACTGTAACTTCCCACCTATTGTCTCCTACAAGAGAGATATGAAATGATAAAAAGGTAGAGCAATATTGCGGCACAGCTTTAATGAGACATTGAAGTGTTCCTCTTCATACAGAATTTGAATGAAATTATAAGGATTAATGTAGCTTCAGCTGGACTTAACCAAACCTCTGATGCTGTTTCATAAATCATTCTCAGATTACCTTCTCTGGGAGCTGTTCATATCTGGTGAACAGTTTTGACTGAAATTAACTCATGCTTGCATTTGTAATAAAACCAAGAAAATTTTCTATCTCAGTTTTATGCCAAGATGTTTTTTAAACATACAAGCATTGTACTGTGTCCTGGCACATGAGCTGTAAGAACTAGGCCAGGCTGGAATGTTTTAAGAGAGAAATGGAGTAGTATAAACAACAAAATGGGATAATTACAATCCAGTGAAATAACAAATGAGAAACGAAAATGAGAGCTGCATTCAGTCAGGCAAAGCAAACAATGACATCTTCATACAAAACACTGGTATCCAGTACAAAATGGTGATAGAAAACTAAATATCTGTATCTTGTTTCCTGAATCAGACTGCTCAGAGCAGCAGCAATGCAGAAGCATGCCCTTGGTGCAGCAAGCACGTGCTTATGTCTGTCCTTGTGCAAGACAAGTCCCATGATATTTTTTTTCCTGCCAGGTCTTTTCACTTTCTTGAAATGTTAGGATGAGCATGTAGGAGTGGAGTGTTAGGAAAAGCTGTGTTTTTCACACTTGCGTCTCTGCAGATCTAGGTTTGCAGTAATCAACAAGAACTTTTAAAACATACATTCCGATGTCATCTGTTCATGCAAGAAATGACAGACAGGCTTAGTCACTGCGAGGAAAAACAGATAAGTGTGAGGAAGCGTGTGCATGCAGACAAGTCAGGCTTACAATGCTGTGTGGCTCGTGCATAGGGACCGGTACCTCTGGAGAGGAAATTTGGAGGTCTGTAGTGGGAGGGGAAAGAGGCCATCGTGAATGGCCACTTATTGACGCCAAAGTCATCAGAAGCAGGAGCTATGAGAGTGATGAACTAAGCTGGGGCTTACGTCCCCCGCTCACGTCGAAGCACCCTGACGCCAGCTCTGCTTGTCACCACAACTAGTAGCAAGATAAGGCCTCTGGTGACAGCAAGGATGAGAAAGGAAAAGGTATTGTTGTCTGAGAGCCTTATTTGAGGACTCAGGAAATGTGTTTTTCACAACACTAGAAAAGAAACATTTTTGCACTAAAAATAGTTAATCAAAAAGAAAAGCTCTGTAGCAGTTTGCATGTATAGTAAGAAATCATATACGTCAGTCTGATATCACTGCACCATGCCTTGGTGCACAATTTTATATTCGGTGAGTTTAGGAATTCTTTCTCTGCTCCTTCTCCGCTCCCTGCTGCAGAGCACCTCCACACCGTGTTTAGTCATACTGCTCATCTCGGCACCAGGCAGAGGAGACGAGAAGCTGCTGCTGCTGCCCTGAGCGAGTGAAGTGGTGGTTGGTTCATCAACACAGTAGCATTTGCAAACTCAGGTTCTGCTGCAATTTTTGCAAGGTACTATTTGCTCATGCATTGAACTCTGGGAGGAAAAAGCAGACTTGTCCTCCATGCAGCCCGCTGCCTGCTGGGCTTTTTTGGAAAGCTGCCTTAATGCTTTTTATGGAGGGTGTCAAAATCTGGCTCTGTCCCCTCTGTCATTGATGCAGAAAGAGGATTTTTTTCATGTGCTTGGTTATTACACAGACTGTTCATAAATGTTGCACTGATTCAGATGTCCTGGGTCAGGTGGTATGGGAAACCATTCTTCTCAGCCAGGCGCAGCTCTCTTCTGCCTCCTCTGAACCTCAAGAGCTGCAATGATGACACCTCTTATTTCATTTTTGCTGGCCCGAGGCTGAAGGGTTAAACCGGTTTAAATGCAGATTGAGCCCCACAACCTAAAGACAGCTTCACGCATTCTGGGTGAACGTATATGGATGTGAGCTGTTTGCTCAGGGCAAGCACTCACAGGCTTCAGCCTATGGACTCCCTTTCAGATAGACTGGAATGGGAATTTGCATGAGTAGAAACAGCTGGATCAAGCTCTCTGTAAGTAATTAACACACAGGAGAGACAGTTGTGCTTGCACTTTATCAAGCCTCTTGGTAAGATTATGTACTCCAGATAATTAATCATTACATTTCCCTATACGCATAATTACATCCACTTTCTTGCTCTCCCACCTCCACACATATAAACAATTCATATGCATGTATTTATGGAGTAATTACAGAATGCGTATGCTGTGATTAAAGGCAATATAAACTGTGTTACTCTAATTACAAGAAAAAACAGAAAACAAATACCCCAAACAAATGAAAGCACAAGCAGGAAACCGCACAACTTCTTTAATTGGATCCAAACCCTTTCTTTTCGGAATATTAAAAAGAAGACAAGAAACTCAAATAATCTATGCTATGTGCCTTGCACAAAAACTGAGAGTGTCAGCCAGCCCAGCAGGTCCCTTGGCTGTCCCTCAGGGGACATAAATCAGAAAGCAATGTTACTTGAGACAAGATGAAAGAAATGCTGCATCTCAAAGTTAGAGCACATTCTGCACCATTTGGACTAAGTTCTCTCCTTCAGTGGAAAATACCTGCATCCCACATGAGGTGAACGAAGTCATGTTTGCCTTTGAAACTCCTTGCTGGCTTTGTTTACATGAGGTGATCTGGTGCGGCTCTTAGACAAGACTGTTCCCTCCTCCTTAAGCCTCACCTCACCCTGCAATGTTTTGACTTATGAGCTGTGTGTTTTCTACGGCAGACTGCTCTGGTTCTTTCCTTTGGAGATTCTTGACTCAATGCGCTCCACACTACCGGCAAATGAAGTAATTCTGTGGGACGGGGACAGTAGTATCAAACGGAGTAATTCTGTATTTTCTTCTGTTTTCTCCTTGTGATTCATCTTTTTACCTGGGCTTCATGAGGCAGGAGAGTGAGAGTAGTCAACAAGGAGAAGGAAGTTGACATTGAAAGGACACATTTACTAGATTTATTTTGTCTGGCACCAAATTGTTTAGCAAGTTACCACTTCAGTTTTGCCAGCTAAAAGTGAGTGGTGAGACCACACTTGCAGTTTTTGGCTGACAAACACTGCTAAGAGATGATATTTGTCTTTAGGTCTAAGAGTGGCTATAGACTGATGGTTGTTTGTAGTTTTTATTCATTACTGGGGCAACTGAGAGGGCCTGTACCTGTCCTATGTACCACAGCGTTGGCCATGGAGTTCAACAGAAAGGGCTGTTACCTTCATATCTGCAATACCAGGCAAGCTACTGTAAGGTCTGCCAGAAGAGGTCCTTGACACCAACTTCAGGAGCAGGTTGACCTGCTTTCTGCCACAAGTATATCTCTAGGGTCCATCATCTCTGTGAATGTCAATGGTATTGTCCTCTGCTATTCATACTGGGACACCATGCTTATTGTACTGGGGAGTCTCTGGGCATGTCTTTGTAGAAGTGGAATTATTGTCTTGTGCTTTGAAATGCTTCCTATGTTAATGTCGGGGAGGAATTTAGTGTGCTTAGTGGAAATCTTAATGCTGAGAAAAGAAATCAAGTAGATGTGGGAGACAGCAGGGGAGAAACAGAAGTACAGCATCCTAGGGACACTGAGGGAAAAGTATGGCATGGCATAGGATTGGCGGGGAAGAGAGCAAGGATACCAGACAGAGAAAGGGCAGGAATTAAGATAAACAGAGATATGCTGGTGGCACAGGAGCAGGGGTGTTCTCGAGCTGTTATAATGTGCTTATTGCTAAAGACTATAAATACACTTGAAGTTCTAACATCCCTGTAGTGCCAAACAAGATGCCTGGCATCTTGTAGCATCCTGACAGAGCTTGCTGCAGATACCCTCTTGCATTATATATCAATGTGAGTCTGTGCAATAACTCTCCAGACTCTCACCCTGCTTGTGACACTGCTGGGGGCCTCTGTAGGAGCCCAGTGTATGACCATAAGATTAAATCCTACATTTCATTCTTCCCAGAATAGTTTGGGGCTGGTGGCAGCAAGTTAGGGCTGATCATCTGACCTTATTCTAGTATTTACTTTGTCTCTGGAGCCTTCCAAGTTAGTTTAATGTAGGTGTTATGACACAATTTCCCGGCTGTTCAAGAAGACAAAATGATTTTCTCCCTGGTCACCTGAAATTCAGAGCCTGGCTCAACCTTCCTGCAGACCATGCAGCTTTGGATCACCTCGGTGCCAACCCTAACTCTTCAGTGTCTGGCCTGAGTAAAAGTGTCTTATTAATTAATACACAAGCAGTGAAATAGGATCGGTGCCAGGTGGCTTGAAATTCTGCAGCCTGTGAGGTGAAGTGCTGCGTTTTGTAGGGCTGAACATGTTGATGCTGTTTGGCCCAGTGGTACAGAAAGAAAAGGTGGCTGCATCGAATTGAAACTATGCCTGGGATGGAAACACGGTTTGAGCCAGAGGTGATTTAAGCCGTTACTGCGTCATTACCTGAAGTGCAATTTAGCCAGGAAACAAACCTGCACTTACAAAAAGCACTTGAGGATCTTTAATTATCACAGCAGGTCAGGACCTCAGTTTTAAATCTCATCAGGAAAGCATTTGCCCTCTGACATCACGCTGAGTCACTGGCTCAGTAAAGAGCTCGGAGGAAAGAGAAAGTGTGCGGTATGTCAAATGACAGGACCGCTTTTTACAGAGATCCTCAGTCTAGAGGGAGATTGGGACCATTCATGATTAGTAGTCTGCATTACTTGAAAGCAAATTCACTGGTCAGGTAGGGTCGCTCATAGCATTTGCAGTGCTTTCAAAATGTTCGATAATTGCTTATTTGTTCATCAAGATAATACATATTGGACACTGGGCATGTTGTTCTGTATCTGTTTCCTTTGCCAAGTATGGATTTATTTACAGTGCAGATTTTTATTTGAAAAATGTTATAAAGCTCTTTGCATTCCTTAGTGCACAGGGAGACTTGCCTGTGCTTGCCTACCAATACCCTGTATAGTAAGTTTGTAATGAGTAAATTAAAAAGGAAGCAAGGTCACCTTCAAGCTTGCCACAATACCAGGAGTGAATGTGGTGCAGGATTTATGTTGCAGGGTCTTTGCTGATGCAGTGTGATCTTAAATGGGTTAAAATGTGGCAAAGTCCTGGGCTTCTTAGATCAAATTCAGCATGAGTCTTGTTGGGGGAGTGGAGCAGGCTCAGGGTTAACAGACTTGATACGCAAAGAGAGCAAGGGCCCCAGGTGTCAGCCTGGACAGATAGATAACTTGTGCTCACAGTTATCCTTGTGGTCTAAATTACACACGCATTTCACACAACCGCATATACTAACCAGGAATCATGTCAGCTGCAGACAAAGCAATTAGGCTAATTTTCTCACTGCGTATGGCATGTCAGCAGCTGGCAAACTATTTGCAGGAGGGCTCCTAAAAGTGCTAACATTAGCCAAATTATTGTCATGGATAATCAGAGATCAGTTTCCTCACATTGCCAGTGAAATGCTCAGTTCAGTTAGGCTTTGAAATGGGGAATTTCACTGCAGCAAGAAACCTTTTTCTTCTTATAAGGATACTGCAATAAAATAGTTTTCCTCTGATTGGTAAAGGACTTCCTTACAGTGTTAAGTCTGGTATCTGGAAATAGTAGCTAGAATTTATTTCACCATTAGAAGTTGTCTAATCCCCTAATTTCATATGCAAAATACAATTTGCTCACTGTTTTGTCACCTAAACTGTATGACTAATGTCTTGAATTAAAAACACTGCCCAGTTACTCTACCAGCCAAAAAGTTCGTGACATTTATAAGTCTGATGTCAGAGGATTACAGGCAAAAATATACCTTTCTTTCTCTTCCCTCTGAGATTTTCAATCCACAGGGATCAGATCCCATATGACAAACGGCGCTTGGCTCACCCCGATTAAAGCAAAGCGGAGAGAAAGGGAAAGGACCACGGTGAGAAATGTGGGCGTGAGGTACAGCTGCTCTGTATGTGTTGTGTGTGTTGTGCTGCTACGTTTGAAAGGCATTGCTGCGGAAAAGAGAAAGCTTGTGGTTTTAGTAATATACACAAGTCTCCGTCAATAAATTCTGCATGTGCTCGGGGTGAGCGGACACCTTAACTGGTAGCAACCGAGGTGCAAACATTAAACTCTGGGGAAAAAGCAGTTGGAGTCTTTGGCAAGCTTTGCGAGAGACATCAGAAGCTTTCAAAGAGCCTCCTGCGAGCAAATGGCTTGGTTTGTTCCAGCAAACATCCAGTTGCACGTACTCTTCCAGGGCTGCCGGAGGCATCCGCAGCTGCCAGGGGAGGGGTGGCAGGGGCTGGCGGGCAGGCAGGCTGGCGGAGCACAGCTGGGAGGGTGGTGAGCAGCGGGGAGTCACGGGAGCCAGGAGCAGAGAGAGGGCTTCACCCTGCTTCGAGAATCCATCCAGAAATGCTTTTTGGTGTTTGTCGTCATTTTAGGCCTTCCTCATTAGGCTTTCAAATGTAACGTCTAGCAGCAAACAGTTCTCACCTGGTGCTGGGTCTTTGTTGGTAATGAAAAGTGCAGACTGGGCACTCAAAGTGCAGAGTAAGCAGGCTGAGCTCCTTGGTGGCTGTTTGATGGCATAACGTTCATACGTTTCGGGTGATGACTTGCCAGCTGCCTTGCCACCTCCCGTCCAGTGTTGTCTGACATTCACACATCTGGGCTCTCATTAGATGACGGGGCAATGTATGCCGAGGCATGCTGCGAGCCCCAGGCAGGGAAGGTGCGTGGTGCAGAGAACACCCATAGGAGAAGCCTGCATAAATTGTTGCTTTAAAACCAGGCAGGGAGAGATCATAAAACACAAGCTCAGAAAACTTAAGGTTTAAAGTTGTGCCTGCGAGGACAAAACAACATTGTTAGAATAGGGTTTTCACAATGTTTCAAAGGACTTATCCAGGAATTTACACACTGCAGCCAGCTCATCTGTGTTGTGGTGCCATTGATCTCAGTGCTGCTGCTGTATAATGGTTGCTTGGGCTCCTTGAAATGGATTTGGGGAGGAAAATAAAAATGCCACCAGGTCCAGCAAGTATACCTTTAGCTACAACACTGTATTTGAAAAGGTCTGTTTGTCATCCTAGCCCTTAGTTTTCTCATGGCTCTTTTGATCTTCAAAGGACTTTACAAGTATTGATTAATCTCAGAGTGGACCCAAAAGGTAGATGCGGTGAGTAAGTATCACTTCTGCTTCAGAGGCTGGGAAATTGAAACAAAGGAGTTTTGGTCATATGAGAAGCTGAATTGGCCACCGTGAGAGCCTGGCTGTCCACCCTGGCCTCGGACCTCTCGATCATACCTCTGCCAGATAAATATTGTCTTGTCTTACATTCTGCTCCTCGTTCCCCTAGCAAGTATTTCTTTTGAATTAATGGCTGATCCTCTGGTACCCTGAACTCCATATCGATCTATTTTTAATAGAAGAAACCCTGGCTGGAGTTAGCCCAGAATAACTGGCTAAACTTAATCTGAACCAGATATTGTTCCTTCTCTATTTACAAGGAGAAGGGATATGGGAGAGCACATACGCAATCAAACAGAAACTGATGGGGTTTATTTGGATTGCCATTTAAAATCATCATCTGCCAGCACCTTCTTTACTGGATATAAAATAAAAATGGCTGTACAAAGGTGAAATATGCACAGAATGATCCATCTCTACTGAACTGTGCAAGCAGTTATGTTGTGATAGATAATGAGAAACACACCGAAGTTCATGTGGGATCTGGTAAAGAACCAGAGAAAAATTTGCAGGTAGCTGGCTTTTGCTGAGCAGCAGTTTTGCAATGACCTAAACTGAGTCAAATTCTTTTATGTGGATGAAGTTAGGGGGAAGGAAAAAAAAAAGGAAAAAGATTAGAAAAGTTGGTGTTCAGAGTTGCCATTTCAGGAGAGTTGCTGGCTTTGAAACATAACTGGATTTTATTTAAAAGAGAAAATCAATCAAAATTAATCATCTATAGCATTTTGATTGTTTCCCAGAGAACTGCTACCTAGCTGTTAGCCTTCCTGGTAAAAGTAGAGGGGCAGACATGAGGTCACTTCATTTTGAAAGTTTTGATGTTACAGAATGGGCAACTTGGGGATGCCAGGGATATCTTCCAAGCAGAATTTTTAGCTGGTAACACACCTGTAAGTTTTGCCAAACAAAGAATGTTACTGCTGCTGCCACAGGGAATGGCAGTTCTAGAGTAGGTGGTGTTTCAAAATGATGTTTCTTAAACTGGGGCACCCTACGAATATTTATAATTTCATCCTGCACCTAAATTAATGCTCTGATACAGCCAGTGCAAATCTTTCCTTTGACTTCCCTTTTCAAGATTCAGATGAGGAGTTTGTATTTGGTGAGACGGAGTAGCCGTCTCTGTAGCCTGCATACTACATTGAGTATGTCATGTGCTTTTTGAGGATCCAGACTAATTATGGCACTGCAGAATTGAAACTAATTTTAAGGAAACATTTAAATTTTAAAATAATTGTGGTAAATCCTGAGTGGTCTGATAATGGTGGAGAGATCTCTCTTAAAAAGGATGATTAAAAGCAATGCTTCTCTATAATGCATGCAAAACTTTGAAGTCAGAAGTAACAGAAACCTAGATATAAGCTACAAGTAATCCTATAAGTGTCTTCAGGAAAAGTAATCCTTCAGTGTCTTTTATAACCCACTGTAGTCTGTGAGGTTTTGACCATATTTACTGAAACGGAATAAATTTCTTGGCAGGATATTTACAGCTAAACTACTTAAAAGTTGGCAGTGTAATATATTCATTCATTGAGATATGGTGATGAGATCTGTGGATTTAATAATCACATTCCTGGCAATCACAATTATAAAAGTTATGCTCAGAGATAATCATGTGAGGCAGAAATAATTCCCTGTTGTTAACTGAATTTCAACTAGCTCTGTATCATTAAAGTTGAAAAATATTAATTAAATGCCTTTCCCTAACGTTAATTTCTCTGAGTACTTTTTCTTTTTTCTCCCCCTTTTTCGTCTCTTTTTGGGAAGTACTATATGAAATGTATTAATAAATGCAGAAATAGGAGTTTTATTAAGGATATTAGGGATGGAGAGTCTAGTTGAATGCAGTACCAGAGCAACGCCAATGACAAAGTATAATCTCAGTATAAAAAGGTCCATTCATTTTGGCATGAATGATGGGGGGGGAGGGGAGGGGGGAAGACTTCTCCTTTAGGGAAAAACCTCTTAATAATGTTAAAGGGGCCATGAATTAAAATGACCTTTCAGAATATGAAAAGGAAGGAATTACTCAGAGAGCTGCTTAAAAAAGATGATGAGGATATCTTGATAAAACTGAATTAAAGGTAGTTTTTCTTTTAGTGTCCATCCTCCTGTTTCACAACACAGAGTAAGAGATAGTAGATCTTCAAAAATGGCATTTGAATCAGAACACACACATCAGCTTTCTTCCAAGGGTTTGGTGAGTTAAAGGATCACTATGAAGTAAATATCATCTCTTGTTTTTTGCAGAGCTGATGTTTGATTCGTCTGGGATCTCACAAAGAGCCAGAGTCAACTCGCTGTAACTATTTGAAGGCAATTCAGAAAGTGTAAACGTGCAGCATTTTTAAATAACCTTTCAGCATGATTGAGCAACCTCTGATATTCCACCCCTCTTCAGGGCAGTGCCACTCACATACTTCACTTGACATTGTGTGAATCAAGTATGCAGAAATTTCAGCGGGGAGAAAGGTTAGTAAACTACTACACCAGGGGTGCAGAGAGGCAGGGATGGATGAAGAAGCCCTGTATCTCCTGGAGCTCACAGGAGCTCCTCTGAGGGACCTCTTGTCTTCTGAATGTGTTCCCTCCTCCAATGTTTCTCATTTCTTGTTCTCTACTATCCATCTTACTAACCAAATCTGCATTTTTAAAATTTTATTTTCTCCAAGCAGAGGCTGCACTTGTCAGCCTGAAATGCCAAGATTAAGAAAAGATGCTGGCAGTTCAGAAAAAAACCCTAATCCAAACTCCCCAGCAATCACAACCAACAGAAATCTCATGTTAGTACAGAAACCTCTGTCTTTCTCAGAAGTGCATTTTGTTCTTCCTGCTGGGACTAATTTCAGAATCTAACACAAGTTTAAAGAAAAGGAGAAGTGGGAAAAATACCCTTTTCCCTCTTTCATCTCAGGAACAATTTTAATCCGAACTGCCCCAATTTTGAAAGGATCTTTCTCTCCATGTTCCTTCTCCAACACCTGATCTTTGGTCCTAGATAGAAATTGATTCTGTGCTCAGCACTTGGTTGCTAGGTGACCCACGCAAAATCTCCGTGCTGATTTTCCTTCTCTTGTACATTTGTCCACGAACAAGAGAACCAGGTGGTTAGAAAATGGATTTAATTGATATGCAAGATTCTTCTAAAAGCATATGACATTTTTCTGTACTTCTTTCAGGACTGGGAAGGAAATAATTTACACCACCAAATCTCTGACTACTGGACAAAGAATGCGGGAGAATGGGAGCCTAGTCACAAAACAGGGTTAATATGTGACAAAGAGAAGCAGAACCAAAATACTGACTCAGTGAGCTTTTTCTTGTCCTCACCTCCCGAGGTCTAACTCAATTTCAGTGGAAAGGCAAGATCATAAAACTGGAAGGATAGTCAAAGCCCTGCTTTCTTGTTGTAGAGGGATAGCTGATTGATAAATGGCTGCTGAATTTGCCTATGTGTGCCCTGATTTTTAAAAAAGCCTTGCACCAGGGATAGCTACTGAGACAGGGGAGATAATTCAGTTTAACTAACGACTTAATGAATTGGTTTGAGGCAAAAAGAACAGGTGATGAAATCAACTGATAGTATATAACCTTTATTTTTATTCAGAGCGGCTTTGACCTGTCACTTTCTTTCTTGTTTAAGAACTTCATCTGAGGGAGAATACTAGCTGATGTGCCATAGATGAGGATTAAATTTGTATTGGCGTAAATTGGGCAGAAGCCTGAGCATCAGAGGCTTCCTGTAGACCCCAGTAGCAGCTAGCACCAAACTCGTGTACAGTTTGAGAAGTGTCATAACGTGGGACTCAAGAATGAAAGGGAGGTAGTGCTTTTTTATGGCAGGTGGTAAACCCACACCTACAGACTAGTGGGGCTCTGCCTGTCTTCTGGGCTGAGTTTGCTCAGTTGCAGTAAATGCTTGCAGTGTTTATTGAACAGGCCAGGTTTTCTCACCAAATAACTCCAAGACAGCCAACAAAGGGGACACAGACCTTCCTCCTGATCAGGCAGTGGGTGCTGGTGGGGAACGGAGCCCACCTTTCCTGGGTCGCTGCATGCACCTCTCTGCAGGAGGGGACTTTTCCCCCAGGTCTCCTGGCTCTGCCACTTGCAGAGACCCTCCCAGCTCTTGCGGTTCAGTAAAAGAGAGTTATCAAGTATAAGCAGTAGATGTTTGCTCATTTTGTTTAAAATGGGAAGTGCTCACACAATACCTCAGATGGCAGACTCCAAGAAGGCAGTGACACAGAGCAGGGGTGGCAGAGGGGTGGAAACCTGTAGGCACGCTTGTAGCCAGGAGATGATGTGTGTTCACAGCCTCAAATCGTGCTGTGCCTCTGTCAAGCCAGCTGTAAGCAATGCTATGCTCCAGTAGGACCTGAGGATTAAAGGATCATCTGCAATGCAGATCAGATTGTCTTTCAGGGAACAGAAGTCACAAAGTACGAGCAGATGCAAGGGCCGGTGGTCAAGAGGGCTCTTCTGTGGTCTGGATATGAGAAACAGGACTGTCACCTGAGTTAATTCACTAAGCAGATTTATCATTACTATTTTTTCTGCCATTTTATTAAAAAGGGCAATGAAGCAAAACACTGCCAAAATGCATTGTATTACCAGAACGTTGTCACAGCATTGCCTTATAATGGGAATCAACATCTGAGCCAAAGCACTATGCTTTTCTTCAATAATACATTGCCATCAGTACTTCTCCCTGCAGAGAAACTGCATCTTCGTGATCCCATGACAAAGGACATAGTCTGGCACAGAGACAGTGTCATCCTCGCTCTGAATCACACAGACCCTTTTAACCAACAGAAAAAAAAGCTGGATTACTTTGTTTTTGTTCTTTTTAGATGTGGGTCACAGCTGTGTAGATTGTAGGCAACAACTGCCTGCTCTGATGCGGTATGCTGCACAGCAAGAAAACTAAATATTGTCACTCCTCTCCTTCATTTTGAGCATTGTTTTGTGCATTGGGAGTGCCAATGTACATCTGCCTAGTTGTGAAACACCCACTGGATGACGACGCTGATCTGACACTAGCACTGCAGAAGGATTTGGACTAGCGATTTATGGTTGATGTCTTTCACTACTAAATCCCTGGGCACCGCACGTTTTTAATTTAAGCCACATGGCTCAAGGTCTCCCAAAAATGAGTATGAGCTCTGGAGGGGGGTAACTTTTCAGTTTTAAAGCTTTATTGTCACTATGGTTTTGATGCTGCTGTCTGGCAGAACCTGAAGATCCCAACTGCGTGATGATGACTGTAGATTATGAAGAGCCAGATAATATCTAACAGCCTTCATGGAGCAGGTGTCTTAGTGCTGATGTCTGTCTGAGGGTGGGAGGGATGGAGAATGAGGCAGTGTTTTGGGGTCGGAGGCCCAGAATCCGTTCAGTTCCCAGAAGAAGCCTACAGGTGAATTTGGCAGTCAACAGTATAAAAAGAAGATGCTTTTATGTCAAAGAGCTGTTCCAAGGAAGCAAAGAAAGGTTTTTTTTTTTTTCCCCTTTACACCTGCAAATTCTCCAGAGGTATTTCAGGTTATACAAGATCCAGTGAAAATGCAGCCTTGATCCTTATTAGAACCAGAAAGGGCCACACCCTGACAACAGCCCTGTTCTCAAAGGGGGAAATCTTTTTTTCATGCTTCTCCCACCAAGAGTTTGACGAAATTTCTAGACAAATATGAAGATAGAATTTGTAATATCAGCCTAGTTGTGTTTTCTTGCATATCAGTTCTGGTTTTCATTTAAATTGAAATAACATTTTTAATTGGGATATCTGACACTTCCTCATAAGCATCAACAAATCTTATTCATAACTTGCATATCATATATTTTTAAATAGACTTTTACTTATCTGACCCACTTTGTAACATTACTCTGCTGTACTAGCTAGGTGCAAGGAAGAACATGATAACAACATAGAAATAGTGTGAGGTGAATATAGATATTTTTATGTTAACTTAGGCCTACAGGAAATTGTGCAAAAATTACATTTTTAAGTTCACTTTGGCACATTTGAGAAATTTGAGCAAGCTTTGCAATTCTCCTGCATTTGTCCAAACTCTGAGCTGTAGCTTATAGTCTAACAATAGAAAGAAAAAAAAAGATCTGAACCACTAGAAAATTAGACTGGATTCAAGTCTGCACTGTAAGAACCAATGTCCCAAAGTATTAATGAACTATTTTCCAAAAATATCAGTGGAAGTGAAGTACCTACATACCACTGAGATTCTGGGTATTAGATTTTGCCTGGCAGTGTCCTGTTGTGGTGTTTACACAGGTGTGGAACATCAGAGAAATAGGCTGATATTGTACTAATTTTCACGCAGAATGAACAACAACAAAAGAAAAAATTATCCTTGAACTGTCTATTTACAGGCCTACCAAGTCAAGGGTTGGAAAGCAATGACAAATATATGTGTGTGAAATACAAAACATGTTCAGCTCCTGGAAAAATGCATGAGAGATTTCAACTTTTAGTTGATATTCCAAACAAATAGATAAATAAATAAAGATGACAAAACCCCCCCAACATTCACTGGTTCCCTCCTCTCTCCCCCTTTTCGGATGCAGGCTATTTAACAAAGTGCTTGTCATAATTAAATAAATATTACATATACATATGTAAAAACCATTGTTGTGTTCTCTCTCAGGCATAATTTTTCCCTGCAGGCAGCACGCGTGGCAGTCACAGGAGGCAGCTGAAAGGCGGCTGGGTGGAATGCCCAGCCCCAGCACGCCTCGGTCCGGCTGAAGGGTGGCTGTGCAGTGGCACACGCCTCCCCGGCCGGCCCTCCCGGCAGGGCTCTCGGGTACGCAGGGACGGTGCTGAGGAAGGGCCCTGGGGCAGCTCCCCTGTTCTAGCAGCAGGAAAAGAGCCTTGGAATGGGACAGGTTCTTTGCATCCCCTTTACAGCTCCTCTCCATTCCCAAAGCAGGCTCCAGAGGTACTTTTTACCAGAAGAGTAAAATGACCCCACCAGTGAGCAGAAGAAGGGTCACTGGATGAAAAGCTGCCATAACAATGCGCCTTTGCATGGGGAGTGTCAGCTGGGAAAGGTCCAACAAAAGTCCTTTACTGCTCTTGGGTGTTTACTTGGCTGTGGAGGATGTTAAGCAATCACTGCTGTGCATATATGCAATATAAATGCGGAGTATTCAGAGCACTGCCTGTGATACCAGATGTTCACAGCTCTTTACTTTTCAGTAAGGGTTTCCCATGCTGTACAACTGTTTATGGGCTTTGCTCACTTGGTGTTTGGTGGTCCCTGCTGTGCCTAACTTCTGCTAAGGTGTCAGGACAACAGAAGTGCCTTGAGGCCAACAAATACCTCCCCAGTGCTTGTAGCAAGAGAAGAAAAGTTAAAAAAAAAAAGTGAAATAATACTCTCCAAATCAAAAAAATTTTCATCACTGAAGAATCTGAGATTCTGTGGAATTAAAAAGACTTATTTTATAAAAGAGTAAAAAAAAAAAAAAAAATTGTTGGCACTAACTGTAAGTGACAGGAATGGAAGCTTAGCTCACTTCAAGTTTCCCCCTCGCATAGGATTTGCTCTGTGTAGAGCAGAGTGGATGCTGCTTTTCTGTACTCGTGGGACGTAGATGAGGGCAGCCTTCCACCCACCACATTGATTCTGCTGCATCATGGACCTCTTTCTTCTCTTCAGACATTAAGAAATCCTAAAAGGTGGGTGGGCCGGGGAGGTTGAAGTTGTTTCTGTAGGAAAGACACCTCAGCAAACAAGCAGCTTTACTACTGTGTTTTGCTGAGTGTCAGATTTGTGTCAGCTTCAAAAGCAGTTTCTGCTGGAAGGAACAGTCCAGCTGGTGGGAAAGACAGTGGGAGGGTGTGGGTGTGAGTGATTTGTGTTGTGTTTATAATTAGTCCTTTAGCTTAACAAACTTTCCAGTGTTAATTAAGCCTGTGAATCTGTTTGTGTGACAGGAAGCGACAGCCATTCCCACTTCATGCAAGGGCAAGCGTCGTGGGGAGGTAAAGGCATCCAGTCATGAAACTACTGAAGCAAGGGATTTAGTTTTCAAGGGTACCATTGCCTTTGATACTCTGAAAGCCAGGTTGTTTTTCCACAGTTTTCTGTGCTCATTGTGTTATTTATTTACACACACACACACACACACACACACACACACACACACACACACACACACATTTATATATATGAAATTATAATTCAACATGTATATATATATACTTTCTGACAGCTTTGAAAACTCAGCCTGGGATATGAAAGTCAAGCCTGGTACAATATGGCTTGCATTACACGTTGTGTCTTCTCACAGGACACCATATTGGGGACAGGCAGATTACACATGAGAGGCCAGGTCAAAGCTAAGGCTAAGCTGCTGATCTTTATTTAGCAATTCCCAAGCTTCCACAAATTGTATTTATTTAGTAACTGGAGTATTTATCAACATTACTAGTTTAATTTTAAATAGGTTTTTATGCTCTTATGGAAATGTTTTTATATGAGAATATTTTGTTATTTCTGTATCTTGGGTATTTAATAGAGTAAGGAAATTCTGTTCTTAGTAAATAAATGCATATCTGGGCAATTCGGGGCAGTTTTAGATTTTCAGAGGTATCTTAAGTGGAATGAAAAGCCTAGGATATAATGTAGTTGGGAGTGTCCCAGCTGTGTACTACAAAAACATGCAGAATTCAAACCATGAGCTTTTATGAAAACTCCGGGGATCATTATCACTTATGCCATTGTAAGGCAGGATTAACTCTGTTGCAGCAAGTCAAAGCTCATCAAGATAAAATGGATGTGTTGGTTTGCTATGACATTGTTATTGCTCACTTAGCTTCGTTTCAGGTCAGAGTGCTCATTTTGATGAAGGCAAGAACTGATATACCTTTACCGGGTGTGTGCACAGGTATAAGAGAGACGTTACTGCATTTACATATTGTACTTCTACAATCCTGGTCAAGAATAGTGTTTATTACCGTTGTGCCTATAACAGGTCTCAACCCTCTTATGTGCTGTAATGAATGAGGCAGATTCACTCATTCAGATTTGGAGCCAGAATTTTTCTCAGTGGAAAAGGGTGAAAACTATGTCCATGTGTTCCCGTAGCACCTTATCTCCTGCTTGCTGCAGAAGTTAATGACACAGGAAAGGAGGTAGCAGAGAAGCAGACCCAGAAAAGTGGCTGGGAGAACCAAGCACATCCGGAAAAATTATCTGTTTTCCTTCTTCCTTTCCTATTCTCTTCCTCTGTCCATCCCAATGAAGAATTTATTTTCTGCCTGCAGTGAATACTGTCAGCCAGAGAACTGCTGGAAAATTGGTAATTGCCTGGTTAAATTGTCTGAAGCCAGAGTCATGGTGCAATGCTGTCCCAGAGATTGTCTGGAGGCATTAAATAAAGGGGAAATATAAGAATAAGATGCTTTCTTCTGCTTATAAGATTTAAAATAGCTCAAGTCTCCAGCTTTTGGGAGCAGAAGTCAAACAAGCCAGGCTTAGTGTAGAAAGCTTGTTATTTAGGGTAAAGGGATTTAGTTATAACGTTACAGAGGTTGTGATGGTTTTGCTCTCTGATCCCTTAATCTTTTTCCAAAGGATGTTGGAATCAACTACCTTTTAGAAGGAGCTCTTGCAGAATGCCAGAAACTCCATCAAAGAGAGATTTCCTTTCAAAGATGCAGTATCCCAATTTAACAGAACAACAAATATGTTTACAGGAACGGGTGTTGCGTTGAACATTAACGTCGGAGTTGAAGTTCAGTTTTGATGCTTCTGTTATTCATCTTGAACCATAGCTAACTGTGCTGTGGGGTTTTGTTTATTTGTTTGCTTGTTTGTTTGTTTTTTAAATTGTTGCTCTTGTCAGAAGCTCTTTTGCCTGGGATATTTTTAGTATGTTCTTCAGATAGGAGAGCTCCTTGTCAATGGCAAACCCACGGGTCCTCTCTGACTCCAGGCTTCTGAGCAAAAGAAGCCTGTTTTACCCCTAGGAAAAGTTAAGGCTGATGTCCCTGCTGCAGTCTAGCAACTCTGGACATCACTAAATGAAACTCTGAATTGCCTTACCAAATCACTTTCCCCTTTTTGGATCTTCTCCATTCCCAAGTTCATTCCCATGCCTCAGGTTGTACATGTGGCACAAGCATGTTGAGGACCGGGGTCTCACTCAGGGGTCACTCTCTTCACACTCCCAAGAAATGGTGCAGAAGTCCTTCAAACTGCTCCCACAGACCTGCTAAGCCGTGCATCCTATGGGCTCAGCCTGCCCCATTCTCTAGTGGTCCCTAATGGCCCTAATGGACTAGAAGTGGTCTCAGATCACCTGCAGATCACCCTATCTGTTAAATTTGGTGGATAAGCAATAGCTGGTATATTTTATATTTTGCCTGTCACACCCATGAAGGGTCATGGGGCAGCACACGGCAGTAATGTGACACAGCTCCAGCATTCAGCAAGGGTTCCTATTTTCCTAGGTATCCGAGTACCTGTGCCCAGAAGCCTACCCTGAAACTCCAGCTGGGAAGTATTAAAAAGTGTCATGCTTTCTTGTTATTCATATTGCTTTTGGACAGACAGTTTTGGGAAGGAAAACTCAAGCAGTAAATTTCTGACCAAATACATCACTGGAACTGATATCTTGTTTTTTAAACGTGAAGGCAGTAAAATAGACTTTTATGCTGGCTTGTTGAATGTCTCTCAGAGGTCATGTAGTATACAGGACTGGACCCAGCTTCCAAGGATATAGGTTTATTGATACAGTCATTGCAGGGGTTAGGACTTTGTTTTGGTATTGAGAAGGACGGCTAGTCCTGATATCTACCAATCAGATGTCAAGCTGAGAGAAAGTGCTGATTGCCAAATAAAACTATTTTTTTTGAGAGAAAACCCATGAAGGCTAAGAGACAACGAATTAGGTCCACTTTTGCTTTTGCTGACATCCTCTTGTTGCTCCTAGAAGTTTTGAAAATATTTAGTTTATGGAGAGCTAAGGCCATAGCTATCAACACCTGGTGGGACACTTCATCATTGGAGAAACAAGGTAAAATTCCTTCATGCGTAGCCTTGTAGAGTAAGGAAAACTGCAGAAGTTACCTTATAAAGTACTAACTGTATTTTTCACTGATATTTGGAAGCAGAGGTAGTATTCCCATTTTTCTCCGGTATAATTGCATCTCATTCCTGTCTGTTGTATAGTTTATACAAAAAATAGTAAAAAAAACCTCCCCAGAATTGACACTTCAATTAAAAAAAGAAAAAAAAAGAACTAGGAAGAGCCATAAATCTGCAATTCAAATATCTCTGCATGCCAGGAAATGTGATCGGCTGCATACAAGGGTTGCATCTGCTCTGCTTTATTCCCACAGACAGCAAGCTGCCCACAGAGACCACACCTCCTCCCACTCCTCCTCCTGCTCAAATTGCGGAAATGCTGCCCAAAACCAACAACACAGAACTGTCACTGAAGCGCTTTTTCAGCGTGGCCCCATTACCCACTTCAAAAAGGATATTTGCTGCCTCCTGGTTCAGGGTTGCAGGGCATTGGCAGCAGTGTCTTCGCTTGTTTTACTAGTTTGTTGACTGGCCAGTGCATTCCCAAGACAGTTGGCAGCACCATCACAGACCTCTGCTGTGGTTTGATCCATCTCATCCCTGCGATGGATGAAGATGAGAAAGGAATTAAAGAAGCTCTGTCTGGGAAAGAAAACAGCTCTTGTTTCTAGGGGGTTTGTTTTCATTGGTTCTGAAAAATCTATTACTTCTCTTTTTTAAGTAATTCCTCTGCAGAGATGCTATTTTAATAAAGCTCTGCAAAATGGCTGCAGCTAGAGGGAAAAGTATGTCTGGGAAGGTGGCTTCAAAGGGATATGCCTTTATTATGAGCCTCCCCTGCTCTCCCTCTGATTTCATTTTCTTTTGTGCTCTGGGTCACTCTTGGTTTGTTTCTAAATTTATTGTCTCCCGCTCCTCCCCAATGGAAAAGAGATGTAATGCAGCATCCAATTTATTTTGAAACTCCTTGTTCCAGGGCAATCTGAACACAAATATCCTGATACTTTATTCTGGAGCCTGTTTTGTGGAGGAAGGTGAATGCACTGTGCATGTGGGATGTAACTTCCTGTACGAAATAGACTGCAATATTGGTTCTCCTCTTCTAACCACCTTCTTTAATAAAGTTAATATCTGTTCGTGGTGAGGATTGTGTATATCTTTCAAAGGAGGTCGTGCTGTGCAGCCATGAGTTAGACAACGAATGACTGTGAGAGACATCCTCCTTGGCAGTTGCATGGAGCAGGGAGTGAGCTGTGAACCTGATATGTATTTGATCCTCTTTGTGTTGAGCCTGGAGAAACTGAAGGATCTTGGGTTACTCTGATCCTTGGTGTGTCAGCTCACTGGGGTGGCTTACTGGCTTTTCCCATGCAACCACTGTGTGAGAGCCAGCCATGCTGAAGCAATTGGGGTGGTAGTAGAGGAAGAAGCAACGATGAAGTCGTCTTCTAAGGAGTCCTTTAAGGTGTCTTCTCCTGAAGTCCTCTTCTAAGGAGTCTGTGTCTCCTTGCACGATTGTGCTGCTGCCCTTTTCTGAATATCGAGGGTCTGGAATAGTGGTGGATTTGGCAGGATTTAGCATCCCCGATGGAGTTACTTCTCCTCTGCTACCCTGCTAAATCCCCACCAGATTTGTGGGGGCCTGTCTCAGGTCTCCTGGTGTCCACAAGGCTCTGACCAATCTCTCCCTTGGCCAAAAAGCCATCATCATCGGGAAGGATGTCAGAAGCCTTTATTCAATGGTGGGGAGTGGTGGGAGGGATTAGCCACAGCGAAGCTCTGCATTTTGCTGAGCATTTTGAGTTGTGCATCCAGGAGAAATCAAAATGACAGCTTTTGCCCTGCCCGTGTGGAGGGCCCTTAGCCATTTCTTTTGATGCCTGCAGGGAGAAAGAGGCTGTAACAAGAGCCAAAAAATCTGGTCTGCTTCTCCTGCTGCTCTCCCATTCTCCCTTAAGGGAAAAAGGATTTCATAGATATTGGAAAAAAAACACAAAATCCTTTCCCAAATTGTGACAGAAGTGGGAATAACAACATTTATGTTTGTGAAATGATTGCCAGACTTACCTGCTATGTGTGTGGTACACCTGCTAAACTGTCTATCTCCAGGAGGTCCCAGGACAGGCTGAGGGGAAGGCCATGGCCAGAGGGGAGCAAATGCATCTCCTACACAGCTGGAACAGCTTAGTGAGCCGGTCGTTGCAGCATGCAAATGTGTTTCAGAGGCCTAACGTGCCATGGCAAATATACATTAAGGTAAAGCAGTGTGGAATTGACATATATATTCACTTGCATCTTGATCAACCTCCTGTTTTCCTCCCTTTGCTTTCTATTTTATATGCATACTTCATTCCTGAAAGTTGCCTCTCCAATGCAAATAAAAATCTAAACCAGAGACAACAGGTTGCTTTGTCTGAATCTATAATTTAAATTGCTGCTAAAGCATGGAAATGTCATGGGTTCTGTCTGACAGAGCACGTCTGCTCTGTTAGTCCTATCAAGATCCAACTATCCATAAAGCTGGTCTCTTTTGCTCCTGCAGGAATATGAGAAAAATAAGGGAAGGATCATCTGTCAAAGGGGACTGCAAGGGATTTAGGAACACAGTTCGCTTTCTGACCAGCTAACATGAGACATTTCAGAGCACTAGTGCTAGGTAGGACTTTGCAATGCACGTTGTAGAGGCAAAGCACTTAATAATCATGCATCAGGCTCCCTATAAATGGGATTGGGATAAACATCTCCCACAGTGCCTCCTAGAAGTTGCAAAAGTTCAGAAAGTTTAAGCTTAACTTCTGACACTTCAGTGTGTTTTTTTTTTTTCCCCACAAACATGAGGATTAGCAACTGCAGTGCTTATATAGGTTTTTAGTAGGTAAAGAACAGCTAGTTCTGTTTGTGAAGCAAAGCACCATGAACTGGGACAGACAGTGGCATCAAAACCAAGAAGAAGCCACGACTGCACCTTTTCGCTTGTTTGCAGCTGTTGCAGCGTAACTGGAGAAAGGCAGAAACCAGGCACAATTCACATTTCTTCTGTTCCAGCCAGGAATATCAGCCTGTGCACAAATGCAGTAGGTGGGAAGTGCTTCAGATGCACCACTGTGGCATCCCAGCATACCTATGCAACCCACAGGCTAGATAGGAAAATGTCTTTGGTGGAGACACATGTGTCTTTCAGGGAGACACGTGTACAGCCATGTACAATGGCTGGTACAGGCTGACGCAGAAAGTGGCTTTTGGATGATGATGGCAGACTGAATGAGCTGAAGAGACACCATGGATCTCATGTTGGAGAAGCCTGAAGACGAGACTCTAGGAGTGAAGACAAGACCACGATGTACAAATCAGAAGTTTGGTGGTGAAATTGATTAGTAAGATATGGGTTTTGGAGTTGCTTTGAGAGAAAAGATCGTCTACACGCACAAGGAAGGTGTGGACTAGTGTCATATGTCAACACTATTGTAAGGCTTAGAAATGGAAAACATTTTTTTTTTTTTTTTTTTTAATCCAGATAAATTTGGGCCTTTCCTCCTTCCACTAACTGGCTTCCCTGTCTTTCCTCCAGAAGAAAACTAGTCTGGATGTGAACCTATTGCCTCACAGCACCTTCAAACATCCCTTTCTTGTAACAGCAGAAAAATGTTTGTGTCTGTGTACATGTGCATGGGAGAATAATCTGCAGAGAATTAACTTTGGCAAGTGATATAAAAGAAGCTGAAAGTTTTTTCCATTTGTAGTTGACGTAATTCAGTGGGTTCTCCAGGATGGCCCAGATGCCTCCACAGGTGTCTGTCAGGGTGGGGAGCTTGGCTGAGTGTACAGAACCATCATCCTTAGATCAAGGACTAGAGGGAGGTGTGTTTTAATTGTGATCATCACCTTCTTCAAGAAGCAATTATTTATAAACTTTTGCAGAATAAACAAAACAAAACAAGCCCCTTAGTTCCCTTGTTAAGACATCTTCGTAATAATGTGGCAAAAGGAAAACCATTGTTTGTTTCAAATATCAAAGAAATCCAGAAAGACACATTTTTCTAGTTTCCAACACATTATCCAGTAACCTCTGTCCTACAAAATCAGTAAAGCAGATCTAAACCTTCATTACAGAAATTTATGCCCTTCAAAATATTCACAGCAAAATACATTGAGCAGACATAAAAACATCCATCTTCTTTCTTGCCTTCTGTACCATAATTGCCATTGTGTGGAAATACATAATTGCCATTGTTTCATTCTCTTACCAGCTCAATCTTTTTATTTTCATCATGCATACATACATACATGCATGTATATGCTTTTAAATAAAAACCGCTTTTCTTGAGCATCCACCTTTTCTCCTTCTGTAAGCATTCTCCCATGGTTTCCTCTCAGCTGATTTACAGGTTGTCTCTAGGTTTTCACCATTTTTTCACAGAAAGATATCTCTGTCTCAGAGCTGATTTTTTTCAGTCAAAAAGAGCAAAGTCCTTTGCAGGACTTCAGGTCTCTGTGGCTCACCTGGAAAGGTCAGGGAGGTGTTTGTGTTAACCGCTGGGCAGGCACCTGAAGGCAGTTGCATCTTTGGTTTGCACAGCCATATCCACAGGAGACATGTGTCAGGCTCATGAAGGCTCAGGGATTTTTAACCCTGAGCTTTCACACATTCCTCTCTGGTTGCTTTTCTGCAAGGCTGTGATCTTATTAGGACTCTGCTGTATGCTCAGCATTATTCTCCTGCTAACCCCATCAAGGTGTTCTACTGAGATGAGAAGAAAATAACATGGGCATTAGCTACTCCTATAGCAGGGCCTCACTGCCAATTTGAAGATAATTATCTACATACAAATGCATATAAATAAATTCCAAAGTGCTTTGTAAAAATTTCTAGAAGTCCCACGTCTCAGTATTTCCTCAATGCATTTGAGCCAGTGTCATCAATTTTCCTGTGTCCATTAGCTGTATGTTCTTTAACTCCAGGATGTTATCTCCTCATTATTTTGCATTTGCAACTGCTATTCACCATATAATTCATTCAGACTGATCTCAACTGCCTTTAGGAAATCAGTTATAAGGTCCTTTTTATTTATTTATTTTGGTGAAAGCACACTGAAGGTCAGCACTCTTCTTGCCTAACTGCCTGAGAACACAGACATTTTCTTCTTTAGCGATGAACGTGGCATCTCTTAAAAATATACATAGACCTAATTAAATTATATTTCCTTTAGGCTATTCAGACAATGCAAAATGAATATTAATCACCCTTCTCCCTCTTCACCCATCCCCACAGTCTAATCAAACAATTATTTTGTTGTAACACTGGGTTTGTATTCTCTCAACAAGATACATATTATGTTCTAATGCCCTGGGAGTCATTAAAGCTTCTTGCAAAATGCAAAAATGCTAAGCCCTCCTTTTAATGTTTTTTAATTATCTCATGTGCCATCTAATCTTGCCCAGCATTTAGCTCTATCAAAGCTCCAAACCCAGATTAACCTGGGTGATCCTGCACCCCCCTCACAGTCTAGTCACAGGGCGATTCTTGTCTCCCATTGACTTTGTATTTTAATTGGTATCTTATAATTAACAACTGAGAGTGCAATACGCTGACAGGAATATACTGGATGGCTAATATTTATTCATGTAAGAGGGGAAAGGAAAATAACTTAATCCCCAGACTTTGTCTGGCATCCCTGTTATTTCACAGTTTCTAATATTTCTTACAGAAAGAATTTAGAAATTAACCTTTAAAAGGAGAATAGCTTTGGATATCTAAATCTGTAAGCTTTACTTTTTTTCTTTGTTTTTTATTTAGAAGATTCTTTTTGAAGTAAAACTGGTAAAATTAATTTGAAGAGATATTCCAAAGAGGGTTAGATTTTTGCAGATTGCATTTTCTTTAAGTTAAACACTTCTTAGTAATCTTGGGGTAAAGGAAACCAATTTCTTTGTCTTACAAACAACCAAATGCTCCTGTGTGCAGAATATAACCACCTGGTCTCACCTTTAAAAACCTTTCACATTGGAAAAAATCTCCAGATTAATTTAGATCATGTGCAGGCTCTGCTTTGACTTAGGAAACTGAAGAACAGCTAAGCAAGGAAGAAAACTATTTTTCTCTGGACACGTCCAAACAGGGGAAATTATGACCA
>VZTQ01005949.1:83593-102502 GCA_013400755.1 Pelecanoides urinatrix
CTATTTTTCTCTGGACACGTCCAAACAGGGGAAATTATTACCACATTTGCAATACTTTTCTTCAGATGTGGGATTCTCCACAGAATTATCATCAGTAATCATCATTAACATTATTAATCAAGAGTTTTATCGAAAGATGTATATGTAAGTTATTGATCCTATGTAGACCTGCGGATTTCCTGGGGAACTAGAAAGAGTTACTTGTCATATTGAATTTCTGGCTGACTAGGGGTAAGCCATGCTGTGGGTGAGGGCACCCTCCTCAGTATTACTCCAAGAAAATAGTTGCATTGATAACGCACTGATGAGAAGGCCTTCATTTTGAATAATCATAGTGTTGCAGTAGTTTACTCTCAGGCAGTTTTTTTAGTTCAACACTTACTGAGCACTACAAAATACATTCAGTTTAAAGTGGTTTGTCTTTGGTTTTATGCAAATAGGTATAATAAGCTGTTTGTCCATTCTTTCCCCAGTAACTTTAGACTCATTAAGGAACTTTGATTTGACAGACACACACTGGTACCAAAGAAAATATATTCCTTCAGAAAAAGAAAATAAGAAAATAAATCTCTTTAAGTGGAGATTGCACCTAACGGCCCCACAGCAATATTGAAATCCACAGAATACCAGTTTTAATCTAATTCTCAACTCATTAAGCTATTAGTAGGTTCATAGAAGACTGATTCAAATTCAGAAGAGGCCATGCTTTGGCCCTCTGCATGGATGGCAATCAGCCCTGCAAGGCTGAACGTACATATCTACGTCTCTCTGCCTTAAGTGTTATTCTCACCTTAGCTTTCCCATTCTGCTCTGCGAATAAGAGCTTGCGGTGCTCTTTTCTGCTTTGTGTGATGAATCCAGCGTACAAACGGAAATCTTGAGCGTCACAGCTGCCTTTGTAAGACAATGCATGAAAGGATACACAAGAGGCAGCCATGAAGTTACACCTTGCCAGAGGGAAAAAACAACAGTGGGGCGGTGGGGAAGGTCAGTGGCGGTTTCTAGAAGCTGTCTATATTTAAGCAGAAGTGGTACTGTGAATTTTAAATGTGTGTTTGAGGAGGAGAGCATCTACTATGGGAACGGGAAGGATTCCACCTGACTGGCTGTCAGGCCAGAGCTTACAGGCCACTGTCACAAAATTTGAGCTAATAAGACTAGTGATATTTGAGATTTTTCTTGCTCTTTGGTTTAAACTCTTTGTTTCTTAGAGGTCTGCTAGGAATAGCAATGGAAGTAAGCTTTTTTGCTGTGTTTGTTGTGTATGTCCCTCCTTGCCTTTTTTTCTTTACAGCTTTTTCCCCCCTCTCTCTCTTCTTTCCCCCTATCCTGGATCTGTCTCCAAAGTTGATGCTGCTTTGAGAGGACTAGACCAGATGCCCTCCAGAGGTCCCTTCCCACCCAACTTGTTTGATGGCTCTGTTATTCAATGTCTTTATGGTTCTGAGATCAGAACTAGGCTGGGAACACTGGGAAGAAAGCTGGGGGAGGTGGAGATGGCCACTGAGCACCAGCCAAATGCTTTCGTGCCTGTGCAGCAGGGTGAGAACTTTTCATTTAGGCATGATGTGTTGTAGAGGGTAGTTTCCTGGCAGTGATGGGAAAGGAATATCCCACCCGAAATGGCAGCTTTTTTCAGGCAGGGAGCACACCTGGGAACAGTGTGTGGAGAGAGATCCAAAACATGATGGTGGTTAAACTCCTGTGCATCCCGTGAGCTCTCAACAGACGAAGGGGGCCAGGCTGCAATTAAGCACAGTGGGAAATGGCCACCACTCTGTGAATCAGATACTGGTAAATTCTCTCCCAGAGAGAGATACTAGTAAATTCCCCTCATCACCTGGGCTGGAAATGTCACTGAGCTGTTTGTGAAAGCAGCAGAGGAGACTTCTTCTCACTCTGCAGCGAGTGGGATGGCCTCTGTTTCCATAAAAGCAAACTGGGGTTAAAGCAACTGAGAACAAGAGAACAGTATTAAGAGTAAGCAACAGGAGGGACCGTCTCTGATCTGTCATATGAAATGATGGTGGTGCAGGGGCCAGTCATAAAGAAATGGCCATCTTCTTACATATTATTGGAAATTTGTCATAGGGAACTCAGGGGACTTGTAAAACAGTAAGACCTCACCCTTGCTAACACTAAAACACGCACTAAAATCCATATTGCATGAAGTCCCTAGGAAAGTCCTTAGTAATGGATTGCAAAACAGATTACAAAAAAATCCCTGCCATGGACAAGGACTGCTAGTTACATTTCCATATTGAATGTTACCTTTCAGACAGCAACTTTATGGGTTGGAAAACACAGAAGCCTCTTTCATTCTATTTCATGTTCACAGTGTCATTAGTTGTGTATTAATCTCAAGTTGCTGACTACATTCACTTCGGAGAACAGCTATGGAGTATTTCAGTGGGAACAACCCTGACATCTGTGGAAATTTCCCTGCTCCCCAGCACAATGATTTTCTCACTTAATGGTTAATTCAATGGAGAATTGCTATTGCACAGAAGGCTAGTACTTTCTTCCTGATGTCACTGTAGATGTAGGAAGGTTTTCTGAGGCATCAACAAAAATTTTATTTCAAAAACAGTAATAAAAAATTCCATCCCTAGATCTGAAGAAACAGCTGCACTTTATGAAATTTCAAGGTTATGGTCCACAACATCACAAGCAAAATTTCCTCATTCATTCCAGGTGTGTAAAGGGCTGGAAAACAGGATTTAATTTCTCTGACCCATAAGTAACCCCATCAAGCCCTTGCAGCACCGGCAGGATGTGTGAGGATGTCTAGAACGTAAATAGATAGATCACTGCTATATTCTGGCGTACGAAAGGGCACTGAGAAAACGGGCAGAAGGGCTTATGAAAGAGAGAAACAGTTGGGTGATATACACTGGATTAGCCACCAGACTAGCTGGCATGTTCCTGCAGTTGATGCTACCAACAACTCTTCTTCTGCATCTCCTTGGCTGTGTCCAGAGGACACCAGTCATAGCTGAGACTGGGCTGTGAAGGTTAGACACCCAAAATCTATGTGCAAACCTGGTGTCTTCCTGTATTAAGCCCAGCAGGTGGTACTCTATAGATGCCAACCTTCGTGCCTTCCCTTCACATCTTCCCATGAGGCACCTTTCAATTCATGCTGATATCTTAGCGGGAAAGTGGGAAAGAGAAAAATACATCAACTTAAAAAAAATAACATGCACTTAAAAAATTACTCTGCATCTTTAGTCTGCAGCAAACTCATGGCATTGTGGTTGCAAGCAGTTTTGTCTGCTCACCCTCGAGACTACAGAGTACTCTGTACAAGTAGATGAACTTATTCCTGCTCAGACCTGGGCTCCTGTAGTGGAAGGGAGGGAGAAAGAAGCAGCAGTGGGGAGGTATAAATCTTAAAATGCTTACTCTCTTGTCTTTGAGGGGGAAAATCCACAAAACCGCCAGAGTTTGTTTGCCCCTCTCCCTTTTTTGAGCGTAGTGTCAGCAAGAGATGCTTTGGATTATGACTCTGAATCTTGGCTTACATTTTGCATTCAAGGATCCCTATGTGACATGGCAGGATCCCTGTCTTGAGCACTGACTTGATGATCCCTGTCTTGAGCACTGGCCTGATGTTCCCTGAAGCACTGGAAACAGTTTTCACAAAAGTCAGAGCCCTTGAAGGTGGGTGCAATCTACCCTGAAGCATGCTGTGTGGTCTGAGAGCAAGCAATCCTGTCTGCTTAGCTGTAACAATAGTTTGTTGTTCCAGTATAATTTATGACTAGGCTAGTGAAACTGGTTTGGAAGGACACTGCTACAAAGTACTTCTGCTAATGCTCAAACCTGGCTGAACTGAGATAAGGAACAATCATGTCTGATGTTATGCTGTAGCTCTGAGGGGGCAATAGCCTGTGATGAGTAGGAGGACAAGCAGCTGGGGAGAAACTTCTTTGCCCAGACCAGCTGTGCCAGGAGCAACACATCCGACTGTGACTATTAATTCTTCCAGGGATGGCTAGGAACCTCTTAGGGAAATCATGTTACTCTGTCAGCAGCTTGCGCTACATAAAAAGCTAGGACCTCTTTACCCCATCTGTTTAAAAAACCACTTTTCTTCTTTCATCTGTGTGTTCTCACCTGTCCCCTTCCCTCCCTGGGAGTGCCTTTCTGTAACTGGGTGGATATGAGGAGAAACCTTTTGTGTTGGCAAGAATGGCAACTGCTGACATGGAGTCCTTGTGGAGGGACAGAATCTTATTTGTTGATTCCAATTTGTCTTTTCCACCTACAAAATAAATCAATCTCATGCTGTGTAGCTGTTGAGGTGAGACATTTCAGTGTAATACATGAATGCAACTTTATGTATGAAAATGGCATACTTTGAAAATCAATTTTATGCCAAAATGGGGTGTTGATCATTTTTACCTATTATATTTATACTTAAGACACTAAAGGGCAAACCACAGTGTGTAATTTGGCAGACACCGGTTTATTGCATGTGCATATAGCCAGTTAATTATATATTGTAGTTTGCAATGCTAAATGTACTGTTCAGGTCACGTAAGTGCTGATAGCTTATGTTACAGGCTGCAGGATGGCATTTGTATTACAAGATTAAGATTAATCCACAAAATTAAGACAGGTTCACAACTGTGGCAATTGGTTTTGAAATGATTTATGGAGAATGTGTTATGTCATTTTCCTCAGTAATGATATTGTACCTCCTTCCTTTATACCACATAAAACATTTCAGAACATGGGTGTGTGAAGGGGTTTATATCATTACTCTTTAGTATATCTTAAACAGGAGTGAGAAAAGTATGCTGAGGCTGATACACTTGTGGTTGTCAGGCTGGGAAACCATCTTGCACACAAGAAGAAAAGGAGCAACATTCTTGGTAGTCTTGAGTAAGAGGACAAAACTGTTCATTTAACTCTTCATAGCCTTACCAGTATCAAAACCATAATGAATGGTGGTTGTATTTTAGATATGTATGGGAAAAAAAACTTTGGAAAAGATACATTTACCTCAATGTAAAGCAAATTCATCTTTAATTGTGTTGTTTTGGTTTCATAGCTACAGCGAAAAATTTGTTATTTGGATGAAGGCTTTACCTTAATGTGACCTAAGTGATACCATATCTTCTTACGAACCTTTGTCTCTATTTCAGTGTGTATTTCACCTAATGAGAATGAAGGTATTGGACACAGTAGTTAGGCTGAGCATCTGAGAACAAGCAAAGACACTGTTTGCATAGACATACCCCAGGCAGCAGTACAGTTTGCTTCTACTCTGCCAGGAGGTGAATAATTCTTTATCTTTACTAAAAAGCCT
The DNA here is from genome assembly GCA_013400755.1 of Pelecanoides urinatrix. NCBI lineage: Eukaryota > Metazoa > Chordata > Aves > Procellariiformes > Procellariidae > Pelecanoides > Pelecanoides urinatrix. Next base: position 88,911 of record VZTQ01005949.1, read on the forward strand.
GGTTTGTTTTTTACCTTATGGGTCTTTAACACCTTTTCTTAAGGGACACACTTCATCTTCGTATCCTTTACAGAGACATCAGACCTAATCCTCTTTCTTTGATGACTTGCACTGCCAGTGCAAATGCAAGTACAGTGCAAGCATTAACTCATAAACCCTTGAAATAGAAACTGTATAAACTGAAGGGCAGCGGTGGCTCTGGTGCAGTGGAGATGAGAAAAAGCTATCTGTTAGATACTCCTGTCTGCTGGAAGAGGAGTGTGGCTCAGTCTTCTGTTGCACAGGGCATTCATGGAATATTTGTCTCCTGTGGCTGCAGCCCAGGCAGCTTGGTAAGACCATGGCTGTGGTCACTGGATTCCTACCTCCATGAAACCCTGCTGTCCCATACAGTAACCTTAGGTTTTTAACTCATTTAGTGCACTTTGGATTACTACAGGAAGCAAAACCCATTAATGGTGTGACTCTCTGAAGTCCTGGCAGATGATACCTGTTCACTGTCTCTCCAGCCTTAACTCTCTGCTCCTTAAAAGGAGGTCAAAGTATATACTTTAGAGGTATATGCTGTCCGACACTGCAGTGCCTTCTCTGTCTTGCCCGCAGGCATTCATCACTTCACAAAGCTAGAAGCCTCAAACTAATGAATTTTGAATATTAATGTGAGAAAACTCTAGAGACGTCCTTGGAATTAACTGAGAACTCCAGGATGATCAATCTGCGGGTTTCTATTTCAATCTGTTCTTATTCTCTCTGGTGAATTTTATTTGGCCCTGGTGACTTACCTTTGTATGATTGTTGTTTGTACTTTTCCGAGTGTGAAGCTGTTTAGGCTAGCTGTGCTGCTAATTCCTGAAGGCGTGGTGGTGTGCGACAGCAACATACCTGGTTGTGTCTCTCACTCTGTTCCTCACCACTCTGACCTCCTTCCTACAGTGACTTTGTTCCTTTTAAAATTTGGGAAATTGTTTTTCTGTCTCTTCCCTATTACTAGATAACTTGCTGAGAGAATTGATGTGCATTTTTTCTGGGTAAATCAAAGCCAATACTGACTATAAAACCAGAGAACCCACAGAGCATGAAATCCTCCTTCTCTGTTGCTTCTTGAATGTCATCTGCACGCCTAGTGCTGAGTGTCACACAAAGAGCACTGCACTTAGGGAATTTTTTGCTGTTTTTTTCATGTATATTAGGACAGAAGATACTTAAATGCAGACAAAATTTTAATATATTTTACGATGAGCTTTACTGTAAAGTCACATATGCCCCCTTTCATACATGGGTAAGATTGTATCAGGTCTTCTTTCAACCCTTGCAAATTTAAGAACCTTATTTTGAATTCAGCCACCCTTGTGCTCCTTTTGATTCCTCCAAGTAGTTTGATAAATTCTGAGCATCGGAGTCTCTCGTCTTGCAATCATTACATGGGAGTGCAAAAGACACAGAGCTGATGCAGTGTTGCCGCTCTGCCGGTCATCACAAAGTGGTGTGCAACTGTGCCCTTCTCCTCTAGCCAGAAAAAAACATGGGGAGGTGCTAGACAGCCCTTCTGTCAGCTCACATTGTCACTTTAAAGCAAAGTGGTTGGTGCCTCCCTAACTGCTGCTCTGCCTCTTGCTTCAGAGGGTTACTCCTTGAAGCAGATATTGCACATAAAGACTTTTTGCTACAGAGTAGGTGACCTTGACAAACCTAGAGGTAACCTTTTAAGCCAAGACTGAGACACACTGGCAAGACATGTAGTAAAGACAGTGTGGCCTTGTAGCTAATCAGCTGTGGCTACAGGCTCTTGGACATACATCTCCAGACTGTGAATTGATTGACATCCTTCATGAATATGATATTCTCATTTTAAGTGTTGTGATGCTATTGGCGTAGAGTGGTTTGGAAGCACAACTCCTGTTTTCTTTTTTCTTGTCCCGCCTAAATCAGTAAATAAATTCCCCACAATAGCATCCCACCTGCCCCTTGCCATTTCTTTCACTCACACTCCTGTTCCTGGTGGGACTACAGACTCTTCTTGGGGCCTCTCTGGGCTCCTCTGGGGAGAAGCTTGTTAGAGTCAATTGGACTGCAGTGTGTTAAAAGCTGAAGGGAAGCTGGGCAGAAGCAGAGGGAAGTTGAAATTAAGCGGATTATGAAGTTCACTGATTTTCTGAAATGAAATTGGCAGGTTGGTGTTTTCCGACATAATCGCAGTACCATACTTATAAATCACAGCAGACTTCTGAGGCTTTCAGAAGTTCCACATTAACCATTTGCTTAGGTCTAATTTTAACTGTCCAATCTCTCACACTCTGCGTGACTTTGGAAGTGCAGCCATTGTAACGGTGACTGTGGTACCAGCATGGTCTTGAGTAGTGACTCTGTGGGGTGCATTATTGCAGTTCAGATCCTTAAGGATGGGGTAAACCTTCTGTAAGGCAGAGTATACACACAATACGTGGATTACAAAAGGCACAAAGAGTACTTCATATCCTTCACTTTATAGACTTGTGGCCCTGCTTATTCCCTTCCTGAGCAGAAGGATACTTAAGAGAATTATTGTAGGTCTGACTCATGCTATGAGCTCCATTGTTGACTCCTTGTTTGGCGCTGGGCAGGTCACTCAGCTTATCACCAAATTATGGGACATTTGCCTGTCCACAATAATTTTTTGGCCATGAATGTGAGTCAATTTGATTGACATTGATTCTTCTCCACTAAGGGCTAGTTGAACCTGAAAGGCCTCCTGGTTTCCACATGCTAAAAGCAAACGCTTGACTTGTGAATACCACAGAATAGCAGAAGCATGTTCAGGTATTGGAGTCCTTAGTCTGTTTGCTTACCCAACAGTATGAAAAGGATAATAACAGTATTGCACCTTAGAAATGTGTTGCTAGGCTGATGGGGAAGAAGGCAGTTACAGTTAATTTCATGTGCATAAATATGTAAGAATGCCATATGCAACCCACGTAATAATTTATCTCCTATGCCCCATTTCATGTACTGGCTGCTACCAGGAGCTCTGGATTAATTTACCTGGAGGGGATTTCTCTCCCTAAATTCATAGTGGTTTATGCTATTACTGAATGAAGGCGTTTGAATAGCAAAGTAGCCAAACTTGCTGATGAAAAGACTACTGCAGGTAGCTCAAGACAGTTGGGCAACATGACACTAAATTACATTCATTGTTGATGGCTGCAAGGGAATACAAATCGGATGGAACAAATTAATCTCCTTATATACATCAATGCCTTTTGAATTAGTTGTCACCTCCCAGGGAAAAAATAAGCTATGGGTTGCATTGTGGAAGCTCAATGAAGATGTCTGCTCAATTTGCAGCATCAGTCAGAAATTAATAAGCTGCTGAACAGCTTTAAACTGAGGCTAGGGAACACCATAGCAGCAATGTTCTGCACTATTTATTTTCTGAATGGGGCCCTGCTGCTTTGGGTACAGGTCTATTTTAGACTCCTCTCATTGACCTTCTAAAACCCAGAAAAAGTCAAACTCCTGAGCAGAAATCAAAGAGGGATCCCCAGACAAGCAACAAAAATTGGCAAAATTGCCATTTAAGGAAAAGTTGTGCAGGGGCCATTTTTTCACAACCAGTGTTGGAAGGACCTGTATAGCTTCAGTCAGCAGCCAGCAGTGACACCACCTCCCCTGTGAACAGGAATGGAAACCCAGACTCATGGCTGACGGGAACAGGCATGCCCAACTCCAGTTCTGTCAGCTATGAGAGACAAACTTCGTCTGGGGCATAATATCTGAGAAAAGAGGTGTCAAAGACAATATATAAACCTTTGGTTTTTTTCTTTTCCACAGTTAAAGCCCTTTCTACTATCTTTTTCTAAAAAGCTTTTTATAAGTGCTTGCTTTTGTCTGTTTGCATTTATTTATTTTATTGTTCTTGTTTTATGGAAACATGCATTGACCATCAGTTAGGTGAGGAACTATTTTGTTCCTTGTAATAGTACATATAATCACATATTTTGGTGTAGTGTAATGTTTCTTTTCCTCTGAAGCAGCATTCTTTGGTTCTTACAGGATATAGGATGTTAGTGAGAGCGATTTTGACAATTGTTATATTCATATGGTTCTGTGAACTGCAACTTAATTACAGTCTTTCTGGGAAACCTATCGGCTTCGATACAGGATGTTTTCTTCCTGCTCTCAGTCTTCAGTTATTTTCTGGCTGTCAATCAAAAAGAATAGATTAATTTGATTTTTTTTTTCAGCTTCATTTTATTTAAACACAGAGAACATAAGGTATCAGGTAAGAAATAATAAGAAACCTAAAGGTTAAAGGTTGAAGTATTCCCACTGTATTAAAAATTATAACATAATGCCAGTGCAATGGCAGGCTAAGAAAGGGAAAGTTAATGGACTGTGAAATTAAATTATGCATTTAGAGAGTGCTCAATCTATTACTGACAGCTATTGATTGCAGAAATAATTGCCCATTTTTAAAGGTGTTCCTTTGCTTTGTGCTGAACTGATCAGCTCCCTGGAAGTGGCCATTTAAGGGCATCAGCACATGAGTCACTTTTTTCCCTATAGAAGATTAGTGGTATAACAAGTTAAGATAGTTGGTTTTCATGGATTTTCAGTTAACATAGTTGGGGGAGAATGATAGCTTTTCTAGGAGGTGTAGTTTGAGAAGGTTATGCTAAATAAACATTGAATTTCATGTCTGATATCAAGAGGGCTGAATACTCTCAAATCCATGGTATTTTAGGATGCTTATTCAGCCCTGCTTAGGGAGAAGTTTATTTTTCATAAAATCATAGAAATGGTGGTGGGAAGGAACCTCTGAAGGTCCACAGTATAACCTCCTGCTCAAAGCTGGACTGCTGCCAGCATGATGTCTGTGTCTTTGCCTAGCCAAGCCATCAAAACCTCCAAGGATGAGATGCCACAGCACCTCTGTGTAACATATTCCAGAGCTGTACTGCTTTCTACTACCCTTTTTTTGGAAGGACTGGACAAAATCAGTATGACCCATTTAAAAAGAGTGGACTTCGTCTGCAATTTAACTCTTCTTTTGCTTGTTTTGTATATATAAATTCACTTTCTCACCTTACATATCTACCTGTCCAGTTAATTTGCTTCCCTTTAGATACAATTCCGATTGCTTGAGCCTGCATTATTCTCACGAGGCACCGGTATCTTTTAGCAAGACTTTTGGGTTCATGGATAACACAAAAATTGGGCACTCAGTACTGGTGGTAGCTGGATTATGACTCTCACATCTGTGCCTGCGGTTTGTAAAAAACGCAGAAATAAAAAACACAAAAGCCCTGCCCCATATAAAGATCCACAGTGATTCTGACTCATACTTAGCAGGCAGAAAGACCTGCAGTAAACTTGCCTTTTCTTTTCACTAAATTTTCAAGTTCCTCTTGAGTAAGCCACGAACATTTGCCCTCATGCTTTGAATTGCTCTGACCATTGGGAGAGCCCATGAAGATGCCTGTAGTACATGGTGGTTGTAAGGAAATCTCTAGGAGTGTTCCCCTGAGTTGGTCTTGTTGGACGGGGTTTGCCCCTTCCAAAAGAGATCGTGCTTCAGCAGCTCGCAGGTCCCCTGACACTCAGGGACTTGCTGGAAGTCACGGCAAGGGCACTTGCTGCAGAGACGCCAGTGGCACCAGCCACAAGCCTCCAGCTGATGCTGTGTTACTGGGACCATACAGGTGCATCCTCTGTCGGTGCATCCACCACCACTGGTTCCCACTTGCTTGGGGCAGACAGGGAAGCTACTCCCTCCTCTCTGATTTAGTGGCTCACTCTCTGTCACTGTGCAAAAAGCCACCGTCCATTTTATTTTCCCCTTCTCTTTGTCCTCCTCCCTGCTGTTGGCAGAGTTACATTCAGGTAGATAATTCTCTTCCCCTGCATTGCTGCTGTGTTAGCAGTGTGAGCCAGAGGGAAGAAGCAGACCCAGGCTCTGCAGAGCTGCAATGCTGCACATCTCCTCCCTGCTCCTGGGAGGATGCATCTGGGCAGTGATACAGTGAAGCGACCATCTTCTCCTTTTTGCTTTGCCTTCCCTGGGTTTCACACCAGGCCTCTTACAAAAGTGCTTATATAGCCTCTCTAGCCAACCTGATCTATTTTTCCCTCCCATCTCCTCAATTGTAATGTTTCTTCCCAATCCTCCAAAGGCCCTTGCTGTGACTGCATCGTTTAATTGGGACATCGCCAGTGCCTCTTCATGGTACAGAACCGGGTAATTGACATGAGGTAGAAACGGGCAATGCAGGTAACACACCAGCTCTTCTGAACCCTCCTTGTTCCTGCCAGAGGAAAAGAATCCCACAGCCGTGTCAGGCAGGGTGGAGGCAGATGAAGCACACATGGGTGAACCCCTAAAGGGACTCACTCCAGAAAGGCAGAAGGGGAACGGCTGGGGGTGGGGGGAAAGTGCGGCAGCTGTATTTACTCTAGCTTGCTCTTGGAATTAGTTTTATGACTTGAAATTACAGGGCAATACTGCTGTGAGGACGAGCCGTCTGAAAAGCGAAGTGGGGCTTTTGAAAAACAGCTAACAGCAGGGGATATTCATTGCTCTGTGCCTCTGTGTGTTTGCTCTGAAAAGAAATTAGATATGGTGAACCTCTCAGACTGAGGGATGCAGTTGCATTTCTTAATAATAATAATTTTACACAGTCAAACACACACATACAATTAAATATTTAAAAAGATATATATATGAATATATATATATAAACATGCATTTAAAGCTTTGCTTCTGCTCTCAAGAGCATCCCCACACCAGAGTGACAATGATGCAGAAAGGCGTGTGAGGGCTGGAGGGCAAAATTCCCTGCAATTAAGCTGTGCTAACAGTGCTGTCACCTCTCCTTTCCTCCAGATCCTCTATTAGTTTTTCATAGCTTCTCTGCTTGAGAAATCAACCATGGTTGTAACTCCTGGTGGAGGAAGGCTCTGGATAGATCTGACAAGTTCAGCTCTCAGGGAGGAGACTGTAGGGCATCTCACAGGAGTGAGATTTCTCCCTTCCCCGGGAAACCACACCGGGTATATTGTTATATTGTTATATTGTTATATTGTTATATTGTTATATTGTTATATTGTTATATTGTTATATTGTTATATTGTTATATTGTTATATTGTTATATTGTTATATTGTTATATTGTTATATTGTTATATTGTTATATACTCATATTTTGGTATATTGGTACATTCCTACCATATTCTGTGTCTGGACTGGCTGTGCCCTTGTTCTCCTTGGAAGCAGCTGTGCACAGCCTTGTCTGTGTGTGCCTCTTCTGCAGTCTGCAGGCTGGCTCAGGCCGCCTCTGCTGTGTTTCACTGCCTGGTAAAATTTGCCCTCATAAGGTATTTAGGTTGCAAAATTGCACGGATTCGGGTTGGCACAGACCAACTGGAAGAGGACAGCATTGCATCCACTGCAGCCAATGACAGCTTTACATTGACCTCTCTTTGGGAAGACTGGGAGTGAAATGTGTACAATGCAGAAAAGAGGTCGGCAGACAGACTTCTTAGTAGGTTTCTAAATGTCCATGTTTAAAGACATGTCTTTCAGAAGTTAAAAGGGCGGGACCCTTTCAAATATTTGAGGGAATTCTGTGTCTAAAAACCCTGTTACAGCTTTTGCTCCACATGATAAAATATTGTCCTTCCTAGCATTTTTGAATCCATATTTGTAGAACAAAATGATAATTTCCTGAATAAATCTTCTTTTCTATCTGCATTTTCTCAGATGTGTTATAGGAAGGTAAGCCCAAACACAAACCGTCATGAGTTATTTAAATATTTCTCCAATCTTCAAAGATCCTGTGGAGCGCTCTGGAGATTCAACTGTATGCTGCTGTCCTTATTACAAGCATCATCTCAAGAAATACTAGTATTGAAACTATGGCAGAACTGATATTGCCTTCAGTGGCAAAGACCTGGATGAATACTGTCTCAGCCAACCAGCTCTTTTTTAAGATTTACTATATGACATTCTTTTCCATCAGGCAAACATCTAGTGGTTGCCAAAAACCTCTTTTCACTGGTTTCTGTCATTGAATATCTGATGAATGGCACAGGTTTTAGAAATCACTTTAAAAATCAGGTTCTTTTGAGAGTAGGGACATGTCTTCATTCTTATTTTACAGGCAAAAAGCTGAGGCAGACCAAACAGGTGAGCTGACCTCCCTAAAGCTATCTGTTAGGCAGTGGCAGGTTTGGGACTTATCTCTCCCATGTTGCCATACAACATATATTTTCATTCAAGCTTCCATAAGGAGGGCTGATGAAATCATTATCTGTGTTACTAAATCTTGTCCTCCGATCTGTTGGACAGAATTGTACTTTGGAAAATAGTATAGATGATGAAAGCTCAGTAAGGGAACAGGGGAGAGGCAGTTACAAGAAACAGAAGCAAAAGAAAGTCAAGAATTCTGAGCCAGTGCTTGGGTTGTGAGAAAGGAAGAGCTTAAAGCAAAAGTTAAGGAGAATTTTTTGTTTTCCTTGTTAAATTACCAAAGGAGAGTGGTTGTTACACAAAGAACAAGTTCAGTGAAGTTGTTTTGGTATGTGTTGATATGCTTGCTTTTAGTTTTCTCGCAAGTCAAAGTTTTTTTCCCAGCAATGACTTGTCTTATATTAAGAATTGGAACAGTCTGCTGCAAACGCAGAATTTTACAGCAGGGCATGGTCTCAGCATGAGCCATCTCCTCATAGTATATTGCAAACTTGGCTCCCTAGGACTCTGGGCAGGATCAGGTAGGATGGTGTGCCTAAGACAAGCGTGAAATGGAACAGCTTGCAACTTTCCATGGATTCCTCTTCTTATGAGAAGCAATTTTATTCTGGAACAAAGAACGTCAAGAGGAAAATGAACACAAAAAATAAACACCGTGTCAAAGTTAAGCACCTAGTAATGTCAATACTCTCAAACTTCAGTGATACTGATACTCTTCTTACTTGTTTTATGTCACCGGATTTTTACTGATTTTCATGTGGTTAACCCTGCTTTACAGCACTATTGTAAGGACAGGGAATGGCATTATCAGTTTGTAATATCAGGCTGCTCACTGCATTCTCACCCATAATTATGTTTTTAGTAGCAATTTAAAATTTCCTATTGTATCCACAGCAAGATCTATTTAAAAGATAGCAATTGCACATCCCAAGACAATTTATACCACTGAGGAGTGAATCAACTTAGTAAAAAAGTTAGAGATCTACGTCTCTTTTCATCCCTTGCAACTCCCAGAGAGACTATTTTTCAGGTTTGAGCAATGCAGAGAGCTTGATTGTTTTTTCTCTTTCCACATACCAAAATTCCTTGCTTTTGTTCAGCAGCACGATGCTGAAATACGGTGCCCTGGAGCCTGATGTTCCACCTGCCTTGCAGAAATGCAGTGGACCTAATCTTACCTGTGTTCCAGGTAAAATCCTCACTGGTTCCAGTAGGATTCAGAGTCAGAGTAGAAGCAGATGAAGCAGAAAGAAGCGTGAGTTTGTGTGTGTGTTCATTAGCCATCACACACCATGGGAGTTTGTTCTGTGATAGCTCGTGCTGATAGAGAAACAGGTGGAGCGGGTGCCCCAATTTCCCTTACACCATCTGATAGATCTACGTTGGAAAGGCTGTTCCCAATGAACTTGAAACTAAGTTGACTTCCCCAAACCTCAAACCACAAAGTTATTACTGGGAAAAAAGCTTTTACTGCTACTCTGATGATTTTCTTCAGGTTTCTTTTTGCTGGAGAAACAAATTCAGCAAATTAATATTATCTGCTATCTTTCTTCCATTTCTTCTGTCATCATTCTTCTTTCCTAAAATTGCCCATCATTGGCACCTTTTATTATCTAGGAAAACATAAGTGCTTAAAACTTTCGGGGAGTCTAGTCTTTAATGACATTTTAGTTTGGAAGTATTTTACTGAAACAATCAGTGTAATTTCTACCTTATCTTGCAGAAGCAATTCTTTTCAGCCTGTTTAGTCTGGAAGAGAGAGAAAGTTGCTATGTGTATCACAGCCAGTTTTGTGCTAAGTCCAAATGCTGTTGAGTTAGATCGGCAATAATCTCAAAAAAAAGTGAACTTAAGTTATTCCTAAAGGCAAAGGGACATGAGGGAAGAGAGTTCATAGATGAGGATAGCTCTTCCAAAGATTACAGGTCTGAAATATCATTACATAACCCCTGTAGCCTAAGAGTCTGGCATTTTCCAGATGATAATTTCTTCTTCAGGTTTTCTGTCTGGTAGTGCAGTAACATTCAGTGTGTGACTCATAAGTCCAGGACAATTTTTATCTTATGTAAATTTGTAGAGATTAAGAGGTCCTAGGTAGAGCAGTGTCTGGCAAAGGGATGCTCCTGCTGCTAGGAAAATTCAGCTGACCTGTGTTCTTCTGGGTTTCTCCTGATTTATGTCCGCCTACCAGGAAGGACAGCCCCTGCTCTGGCGACAAGGTTGTCTAAACAGCGAGACCCGTTTCTGCCCACCCCAGAGTATGCAGGGTTGGAAAGCCTGACTGTTGCCCACAGTCGCGCTGGTGGCTGGAGGCGTCAGGGTGTCGACAGCCCTGCACAAGCCTCCTTGGCTCCTGCAGATGCAAAGTGGGTTTCCGTGTTGCACCGTGTGAGAGTTGGGTATGTAGCCTATGGCTGGACTATACTGTTTGCTCAGCATAAGCATCATAGGATCAGCCAGGAAGGCTTTTGCTCTTTTGCTGTCCTTAATGTTCAATAGAAAAGTGATGATTAGCCAATCCTTTTTTTGATGGTCACTTGTGGGACACATATCAGCTCCCAACAGGGACCTTCTGCATGTGCTTTTATCCCTTGGCTCCAGGGATTCTGATCTGAATCTGTCTACATATAAAAGCAGGAAGGGAAGAGAGAGAGTGAGAGTCCCTAGCTCCCATCACAGATGGCTGATAATTAGTGTACTGCTTCCATCATCTCCTTCAAAACACAGTAATGAGAGTTTTCTACTGACAATGTGACAACTTCAAGCTGTTTTGCACCTCAGTAACGCTTTTGGAACAACATAGAAAGACTCTCTACCTCTGAACACTTGGAAGTTTATTTTCCCTTGTTTACACTGGGTCAAATATTACATGTCCTTCAAATTTATTGAATGGGAAATTTTGTCTGAGTGGGAACTGCAAGCTTATGGGAATGGAGAAATATTGGGAAGAGCTGCCAAAACCTTTCACACATGAAGATCATAATAGATCTTGAAAGGAAATATATGTTCAATTAAAAGGCATAGATGGCTGAACCATCATCCCATTTCAGTCTCTGGTTTAACCCCCTGGTCTTAGCACAGGTCTCTGCTCTCTATAGGGAATCACATCTGCCGTAGTATCTCCTCATCTAGCCGGTTCAGCCCAGTGGCTCCAGATGTGCATGGTCTATCCCAGCACAGCCCTCCTGAGTACAGCAGTGCTACTCACAGGCAATGCAGAGTGTGCCATCTCCTAATGAATGATGTGTGGTTGCCAGTTGTCAATTCTCTTTTTTCCTCCTCCACTGTCTCAAAACTTCCCAGACAAATGAAAATCCCCAAACATTCTACGTTTTACAAAATTTTGTTGATAACGCTCGGAATTTTCCAAGGAGTCAGGACATAGGACCCCATTCCATGGAGCTCTGTTTTCCTTTGCAATGCCAATCTCAATCACTTCCCTCACCCACGTCTTCTTTACACCTCCCCCCATGTTAGAAATGACATCTCTTAATTATTTTTCTGCCTCACATTCTTAATTATGTTTCTGCTTAAGGGAGATAGGGAGTTTCTATCACCAACAGCTCTGACGGACGATGAGGTTAAGGCCAGATGCTGTAGGATGTCTATAGCAGTCTAGGACCTTTACCATTTCTTAAGCCAGCATCTCACTGTTGGCAAATACTCCTTTTCCTCACTGGTTGCTGCAGTTCAGTTGAAGGAGTTGAACAAAATAGTGCAACTACTAAGATGAAAATGCTGTTAACATGGCCTTCAGTATGCTCAAGACTTGTCCAGATGTTACCACAACTCTAAATAAAATCTAAAGTTTGCTGTGATAGTTTAATTTTAGTTAAGTGTCCATGGGACAAATTCTGACTTCATTTCTATTGGGAGATCAACTAATACCAAGTGAGATTAAAAGTTGGCATCCTGTTTGCCCTGAGCCAAGATGAGACAAAAAATAGTCATACTATGCTTTTTCTGGGACCTACGCACAAATCTTGCAACCTCAGTAGCGCAGGCATAGGCCGGTGCTGTACGCTGCACAGACAACACAAAACAGTCTCACCTTGCCTGGAGCAGCCCTGGATCTGACCTTGCTTCTGAAAGATCGTCTGTGTGCCTTTGTCTTGTGCCTCTGGTTTTAATGCATTTCCTCAACAATCGTAGGCCAAATCTGAATGAAGGCAACATGCTTTGACCCTGTACATTCATTGAGTGGTTCCAAGATGTGATCAGGTTTTCCAGATGAATGCACTACTGCCATACCAATTTCCTGCCATTTGCTTATGCAGTGTTTTCTTCCTTTCAACTTTTTATTGTTTGTGACAAGTGCAATTACTGTCAATTCAAAGTCTTCTTTTTATTGACTTAAGATTGTCCTGAAGTCCCTCTAATTCATTCTTGTCCCATTTTTAAAGCCTTGCATGAATGTAACATGTTAGTAACTAAGGAGTACAGTCAGTGTCATCAGTTTTTAGAACTGAAAGTCTCTGTGCAGTTCAGAGCGAAGCCAGTGGTTCCCCAACCTCTACACATGTTATGCCATTTGTTTCCATGAATTTATGCTGATTTACATCAGCCTAGTGAACAGAAACAAGGTACAGGTTCTTGCTACTCTGCAAAAAGACAGGAATGGCTGTGAATAATGAAAAAAAGTTTTTCCCCCTACACCTATATAACAGCTTGCTGACAGTCTCAAAAACTTCTTTCTTCTTCATGTATGCATCTAAAATCATGCTGTTATTTTGGTTTGCTTATGTGTCTGCCCACTTTTTTGGTAAATCACCATGTGCTGAAAATACATATATGTGAGAAAAACTGCTTGCTAAGTTGAGCTGGATTCACTGGATGTTGCCAGAACCAAACAACAAAAGCAGTGCTTGGAAAAGATTTTGGGGAACAAATTTCTGAAGTGCCCAGGTTTTTGGCAATTGTAATGAGGCAGTGGGCTGAACTGAGAGAACTAGTGGAGAAGATGCTTCCTCAATGTGGATGTGCATGGTTGTTGCTTTTCCAGATCAGTCAGTGTTTAGAAATTTGCCTCCAGCTGGTGAAATGATCACATAGCTCCAAGATGGCACAATTTTTCTGGAAGCTTGAATGTGCTGTTCAGATCACGCTCAATTGAGTGCAGCAAACACTGAGCTTGTTGGATATAAGAAGAGTTTTCACTGGTTTTGAGCTCCTCTGGGTTTTGATTTAAGCATATGAAAAAAAGTGTCAGGCCGAAAGTTTTCTTTTTCTTTTATTTATTGTTTTAGTTGGTAATTTTGAATGGTTCTGGCAAATAAATGAAAGGAAATAACCATTTGCATACACATTTTGAGCTAGGTTGATTACCAGGTGGCATGAAATATTGTAGAGGCAGACGAAATATTGTACCA
>VZTQ01005951.1:0-52149 GCA_013400755.1 Pelecanoides urinatrix
TAAAATAAAATAAAATAAAGACAGCCAAGATGTAGCTCTGTTGGACCAGGAGAGGAGTCACAATCAAATAATAAGGAAAAAAAAAAAACAGACCCCCAAACCCAGTGACAACACCCCCCCCTCGTGCTGCCCCTGTTTCGCAGGAGAGGATAGGAGGCCTACCAAGAAGAGGAAGAATGAAGGCAAAGAAATAAAAATACCAGGAATGGCAATGGGAAGGAGATTCAGGATTTATTAAAGCATGTTGTGATAACTTCTAACAAGGCCTTAGAAATATAAGGTAGGAGCCTCGGTCTCCCTGCATTGTCCTCTGCAGTGAAAGCCGACAGCCCTCACCTGGCAATTTTTATTTAATCAAAACTCCCTGCAATGTGTGAGAGATGGATGGAGCCCTGCTCCCATCTCAAGCAGTGGGAGCTTGTTCACAGGTGAGAGTTTTAATGGCACAATTTTCCTAGCATATTATTTTTGTCAAAAATTACAGCTATATTTGTTTCTATGTTGGTGCCTCTTTAATTATTCAGGCTAATATTCTTAAGTTATGAATTAAAAAAAAACGCTTGTCAGATCAAAGCTTCTCCTAAAAATAAAAAGAGCAAGGGACAGATTTGCAGCCCTAAGCACTGTCCTGGCGAGGGGGGACGGGAAAGGGAGAAGTGAGCGAGCCCTGGTCAGGGTGGCCAGGCCAAACCCCGAGCAGTGTTCAGCCCAGCTGGTCCATTCCCACCAGGACCTGGAAAGGCTTTGAGGTGGCATCTTTATTTCTTTTAATTCATAAGATGCCTCATGGATCGAGCAACTCTCAATCAATACGAAGAATTTACCAGCTGGGCAGCACAACGGCTAAACCCATGTCCATGGTGAGGGTTGGTGTGGGGTTGATCTCTCCGTTAAAGCACTGAGGCTCTGCACTATACTGAATTTTACCCTGCTGAAAAAATACTGCGCCTCCCTGAAGCACAGTATTCATGGAGCAATGAACAAGGGCTGGAGAAATAATGAAAATAACCTCCCTAAGCAAGACTGCCTGCCTTCCAGAGACCCTCCTGCAAATTATTCATAGACTCCTAAGTTGGTGGTTGGAAAGCTAGAATAAACAATAAAGGACCCATTTCACAGTCCAGTCATTATTTTCTAAGAAAAAACAAATACAAAAAAAATAAAGGAGAAAAAAAAAAGCCATGAGAAGTCTGACAGTGTCTTAATGAAAACCAGGGAAAAAAAATACTGAAGAACATAACATGATCAAGGGGTAAATTAAGGGTTTGCAAGTGTCAGTCCTGAGCCAGGTCTGCAGACCTGCAGTTCAGAATGATATGCGTGTGCCATGAAGTAAGCAAACGAGCTTTGCACCACACACACGGTTTAGTGGGATGCCTCACAGCAGCGGTGGCCAGCCGTTAGTGACACAGCACTGCCATTCAAGTGGGACGAGACGTGCCGACTTCCCAGTACCTTGCACTGCACTGGCTGAGCTCTCCATTAATACATCATCCAGCATTAGATCTAAAAGAATGAAACGGCATTAATCACCCGGCAGGACACATGGCAAGACTTCCCTTCCCCTTCAGAGGTCCCTCCAGCTCTCAGGCTCTCCATTGCCTCTACCAGGAATGTTTCCTTGCGGGATCCTCTCGTTGTGCATCATGGAGGGTGGGGTCAGGTACATGGGCTCATCGTGAAAAAGGAAGGGCTCTTGTGCTTCTCCCATGTGGAAGACAGGTGGAAGCTCAAGAGATCCCTGAGAACCCCCTCGCTTGACGATGATGAAGGAGAAGACACTTCTGAAGGACAGACTTTGTACATATCCTGCCATGCCAGCGCACATTACAGTGACCACTCCTGCATTTGCCTACATCTCACCAAGCTGGGATCTCACATACTTTTCTGGTTTTCAGATGTCCAATTGGGTAAATGCATTTGAAGAGTCTACAATCAAAAATGACTGTGCAACCAGTTATATGTCTACGCCTATGTCTGACATCCACCGTTTGGTTTGGGCATCCGGGGACACTCAGGAAGCCCAGCTGAAAGGAACCCCCATGCAGTTGCTGGCATAATCAAAGCCCTAGTCTTGATATCATCTGCAAGTTCCCACCATGCGAATGAAGCTAAGGAATGACATCTGTTGCCTCTGAGGGAAAAGCTGGATGCAGTCAATTAAAACCAACGTTCCACTGAACGCGAATTGGAGGAGGGCTCCATACTTTGCTCTTGAAAGGTTTTTATGGTGATTGAATACTCAGCAATATTTGATCCTGAGTAAAATAGCTGTTTATTGCCTCTTTAATTAGGCATTTCATAGGACTGAATGAATAACTACATCTCCAAGGATGGTTTGTGATTCCTTCCCTCTGGGAAATTGCCCAGACTTATGTCTCTTCTTCATCTAGTTCCTCCAGCACTATAAATAAGGTCATTAATAATAACTAAACATTTATTTTTCTTCTACAGAAATGTCTGCTTTCCAAAACTGCAACTTTAAATACGGATCTTTCTATCCAGCCTTTAAAAACATTTTCTAATTCATTAGCCTGAAACTGTTTGGGAACTTGGACTGACCGAAAGAGCTTTCTAGTCATTTCCTTGATGTGAAAAACAAAAAAAAAATTCTTTCCATCTGTATGAGATGTCTAACGTGTCCTCCACCACTCCTCAGGGAAGCCTCTATCTTTCCACTGACCGTCGAGGAAGCCAGGCTCTCGGCATAAACCAAAGTTTCATGTCCAGAGGCTGGTGTGATACATCCTATTGGTTGCAAAACCTGTGAAGCTCATGGGATTTCAAGAAGTGACCAAAGGAAAGTGCTGGGTAAGTGCTAAACTGAGAGAGTCTGAAACACCGTTGTGGTACATGGTTGCACAATTAAGCCTGTCACAGCTATTAAACACCTCTTAGACTATTAAAAAAAATAAACCAGACAATATTACCAGCTTTTGGAACAGGCTCCTGATCAGACAGCCTCTTAAACAGTACTGAAGTCTGTCAAAGGTAGAGAAGCGATGTGAAAAGGGACAAGGAGAGAGCAGCAGGCGGACTGACCAGGGAGGGAAAGTGTGAGGCCATGGACACAAAGGGCAACAGAGAAAGATCAGTCAGAAGAGAGAGCGTGTGAGAAGAGTACCTCCGACCTGTGGCCTCTGGCTGACTTATTTCTTACTTATTCTACCAAGTTAAAAGAAAAAAAGACTAAAAGACAAATGTCAGGTTGGAGACTTTTTGCAGAGCAGAGGTCTGGCCTCCTTTCACCTGCAAAGCCTTCTCTAGGCAGGGCTGCAAGCTTGCACATCCAGTTTGGAGTTTGGTTCAGTTTGTATCCGTGCTATTTTGTCTAGTTAGTTACTCTCTTCAATTGCTTTTTTTTCTCTAATCTGTATTTCTCAAGCAAATGCATTGATATGTTTCTCTAAGGAGTTTTTAAGCATTACTAGAATGAGATGGCTCCATTATTTTATTACACTCTTGAACAGCAGTGGTGCTACTGTGCCAATAAATAAACCTGCTTGATAAATGGGACAGGTAACATCACTGTGGCATTACAAGGCTGTAATAAACCAAATAGTGAATCCAGTTATCAGCAATAGTGCTCATGACTCAGAAGATTTATGGTGCCATCCGGCACTGCTGATCTTTGCAATTGTCACTATTTGTGTAACATTGAGCTCTGCTATCCGAAAAGCTCCAGGTCTGATCATTGTTATATTTTAATTTAAATAATCTCCAATGGAAAAGTCATTGCAAATCATGCAGCCATTAAAAAGGCTTCCATGGCTCCTTGCTCAGCCTAAAATGACACTATTTCCTTCATGCAAATTTTATAGCTGGACATGCTTTTGGGAGAAGAATGATCACCAGACGCGAGACAGGGAGGGGAGGGAGGAAGGGATCGTGTGGAAGGTCAAGCAGGACTCAGAAAGATGTGGAAAGACTACCGACCAGCCATCTGTTTCTCCTTACTCCTTCTCTTTTTCTCCAGTCGGCGAAGCCTCTTCTCCTCCCGCCTCTTGGCTTCTTCCTCCTCCTGATGCTGCCGACACTTGTGGAAATTCTCCACCACCACCCCCACGAACATGTTGAGGACAAAGAAAGCCACGATCAGCAGGAAGGAGATGAAGTAGAGGAGCATCCACGGGTTGTAGTTCATGACTGGCTGCAAAGTGGAGGAAGGCAAATGTCAACTGAACCTCAAAAAAACCCAAAAGGGAGCAAATTGATACAGCTGCCCCATCCTCAAAACCTGTGGGTGCCCCTTTGAGGCAGCTTAGTGTGCTCTGCTCTTCCTGAAAATTAGAGCCCTCTGAGACATTTTAACTGAATGCTCCCAAAACACAAAGCACGTTGAGGACAGAAGAACCACCTCTGTTCTGCCAACAGGAGGACAGTAGCATCCTTTGCAGCTATTGTAAGTCCCTCACTGAAAACCTGAATCCACACAAAAGCACTTCTTTTTTCCTGAAATGTCCAAATTGCTTAAAAAGTCAAACCATTCTTCAACAGGTGTGGTTCTCCTAACATTAGTTACACCAGTTGTGTTGCAAAATCTGTAGGGAAAAGGCTAGGTCCAAATCCAGACTTTTCACTTGACTCCTTGTCACACCCCAGGACTTGGGTTAGATGGCTCCCTTGATCCCAAGCCCATAACCCCATTTGGCTGTGGAAGCCAACAATATTTTGCAAAACAAGAGCCAAAACATGTGACCTTTGACAACTCATTTCTTACAGCTCTGCTAGAGTACGTACCTGCTGGTCAACTCCCACAGCATCTAAGCCATCATACATGATATCCACCCACCCATCCTTGGAGGCCAGAACAAAGAGAGACATCAGGGCCTAGAAATACATGGGAAAAAAGTTAGACATAGTTGCACTAAAGCTTTTTTACCTGTTGCATTTTACTCCTCTTTGCCCTTTCCTGCCTGGGGATTATCATTACCTGTCTGATAATGGGACACTGATGTCCAAGGTTTCTCCTGGCAGCAAAAACCTATCAATGTCAGCACCTGGTTCAGCAATGAGCACTAATTTGGAAACCACAAAGCCGAAGACAAAAACAGCTTCATTTCCACCCTCCAGGTCTCTACTGCTCCCGACTAATTAGTCCTTACCATGCTGCTAAAATAAGGCTGTGTTGCAGAGATAGTTGAAAGTGTCCAGCTCTATTAGACAAGACCTTCTGCAAGATATATTTGGTTTGTTATGTAGCAGTGAAGCAATTAAGTACTCCACAAAGCCACATGTGCTTGTTCTGTTCCGAAAGGAAGTGTATGCCTGGTTGGAAACACTACCTTTGGGATTTACAGAGACAGAATGCTGTGTATGTGAACTGAATATTTACTGCGACTGGTAGTGCCCTGTAAGAAAATCCCATGGGATAACAATGCACAGGTTTTAAGTCAAGGAGGTAAAGGAGCAAAGAAGCAGATTACCATTCTATTAATACCTGGCCGAGATTATCAAAATTATACTTGTGCCGGACCCATTTGTAGCTTGCTTCTGTACAATCCGATTTATTTGTGATGTTTCTGGTGTCCTCCCCCTGGCAGACAAAAAACTTGCCTTTGAAAAGCTGCAAAACATGCAAAGAGAGGAACTGTAAGGGTTCAGTCCACAGGATTTCTCTGCAGATAAAGGGCATTTCTCCTGGGCCCACACCTATCAGAGAAGTTAAGGGAAATGGCCTCATTCATGCTGGTTATTAAGTGTGAGCAGCCAGTATAATATGCACCTAATGAGCAAATGCATGATTTCACATCATTTAGGACACCCACCTCGTGCATTAGGTCGTCTGGTTCAGTGGTCTGAGACTGGCCTAAAGACCTTTGCTTCTGGGTCGCCAGCTCAAGTGTAGCCCCAACTAATAGCCCAGACCAGCTAATGGCTTCTTACCGCGTGTGGAATGACTCCGGTGACTCTCAGCCCACTTAACGATTCTGGTTTCAAGAGTCACCAACAAATTAAGTGTAACAGGGGCCCTCTGTCAGCAGAGAAAAGGTGGCACTGAAGAGGCTACGCTCTGCTCTTACAGGTCACAAGCAGACACCTCAGAGAGGAGCTGAGCTGCTGTGAGTGACGTTGGGTTCTCGTTTAATCAAGACTGCCGTCAGTCCAGCTCCGGTCTCTGATCCCGAATGCTGTTCTCCAGCCATCATTAGGCTCTGCAGTCCATGCAGGGGTCTCTGAAAATATTCCTCGTGTAGAGCTTAAGGAGTCAGGCCCAACTGGTGCTGGGTACCTGATCCCGAGCTTATTTCCTTTGGTGTAAAACAGGAGAGACGCAACTCCTGGGGACTCAGCTCCTGATTTACACCTGCACGAGGAATATGAGCCTCCATGCACTTAATTCTAGACCTGGTGTTTCCCACGCACATAACAGAGAGTGGCAGGAGATGATTACTGCTTCAGACAGGGTGATTGATGCTAGCAGGACGGATGGTATCAGAGCCCGAGAGACATCCAACAAATCTGGTTTTATTTGCTGACAAAAGCTATTGACATTGCTGTTTTGGGGGAAAATGGCAGCCTGCTCTCCAGGCTCCTTAAAACACCACCTGGGTATACAGAGAAAAGATGCTGATAGTTTTTGATCTGTTGTTCTAGACAATATCAGTAGAAATAATAGTGAACAAGGTAAACCCACGCATCACTCCATAGGTTTTCTTCAGAAATCAACAGCAGAAGGATGTTCTCTAGGCATGCAAAATTAATCACTGCTCAGTGTAGTCATAGGCTTCTGGATGTAAGAAGAGAAGTATTCCCTGATCTTTCCATGGAGAAACGCTATCCATGGGTAAGGCAGACTGGGGAGATATAGCCTTCACAAAGAAAAGTTTTAATTAAGCAGGAAGGTGAACAACTGTTTTTAATATATTGTCTATAAAAATAACTTCTCTAGGAGCTGGACTGCAAAGCCACTCAGATGGGAGCAGTAACACAGCTACTAATGGGGTTTGGAAATACAAAGCCCCATTTGCAAAAATGCTGACCCCTGCCAGTGCTTCAGATTTTAGCACTTCTGAAAGTGAAAGACCCAGTGATTCCTATGGTACTTATTTTATCAATCTATTTCTTGTGTCTTATTAATGGCTATTCATGTGTGGACACGCTCTACAATAAAAATAGTCTTGCTAAGAGGAAACACTGCTAGAAACCTGGACGTCTGGATTTTAATAGCATTAAAAACCTCTAGTTTGATCCCCAGTTTATTTTTACATGGGAACACCAACTGTAACTTTGAGAGATCATCTTTTTATAGAAAATAGCTATGGCCTTCATCTTACACCTAATTAGCAATAAATATTAACTGAGAATTTTGCATCCTGAATACAGGATCAGTCTTGCTTCTATCTACCACTTAAGCACATCAATAGTCAAGACAATTTAATGTAAGACTGCAAGTCACTAGGGAAAGCAAGCACAATTAGCAGGTAGGAAATTCAAAGAGCATACTGCAAGTTTTGTTGTTTGGCATAAATTTTCCTGTGTCTGAGTTTTATATTGTTTTACGGTATATGCTTAGTTTTATGAATTTGTTTAGTATAATGGATGGATGTTGTTTTACTGTAAAGTTAAACCAATCTAGCTGCTGAGGTGGTTATGGATGGCATGATTTCCTTCTCTGTTTATTTTCAATGCTGTATTTATTATTTAAACAGTATATTAGTACAAAATATTATATAAGATACCTTTCCAAAACAAAGCCAAACAGAGATGCTTTCCAAAGCTGGCTGTGACAGATCAGATAAACTTCAGAAAGAAATAAGTGTTATGTCAGAATATTTATATGAAACAGTCTCTTCTTCTTAGGTAATGAGAAACCAATTGCATTGGAAACTCTGCCACTTTTCCCTCGGTTCCTGCACTCCTGGGACTGAGGATATTGCCAGCAGAGCAGACTCAGAAATCTCTATTTCTGCAAGCATTCAGTTATACAAACTGTCAGAATCTGAATGAATCTCCAGGTCAAGGTCTCTCTGGAGTTTACAAACCAACTATTTCAGCTTTGAGAGTTTCTATTTCCCCATTGGTTTATACCTAGAAGAAAGGTGGAGGGGATATATCCCCATGTTATCTCCCAGGCAGAACAGGAATGGGATTTAACGGTTTTCCTAAGCAGAGTTTTTCTGGTGGTACATGTCATGCCTCAGGCCTGACCCTTCTGTGGTGTGGCTGGGGGAAGAAAGTGGAGAAATATCTTCACATCCCACTGCAGGCAGAGCAGAAGTCCTTGTGGTGGGGAAAGAATGAAGAAAGGCCATTCCGTGCCTTTGAGGGGGTCATCATGTGGGCTTTTGTATCACTGCATGCAACAGGGAAGCTTCAAGAAAGTTCAGCATATCAAGTGACACATAGCCAAGATTTGGAAGTCAGGAATCAATGTGTCTCGAGAGCACTAGGAAGGCCACGCTGTGCTCCTGGGGTGGGGACCGAGAGCCGCATAAGCCCTTGGGTCTGAGGCATTCCAAGCTGTTAACTATGGCAAAGTTATGGATTCAAAACCAACACGTTTCTAGAGCTGGGCAGAGGACCTCAATGGAACCAGAGAGAGGCAAAACCAACCCCACTACCTGGGCTCTAAACATTGCTCCTTCAGCTATGGCTAGGGATGCGTGTTGCTGGGCCACTGTTGTTAGGTTGTAATTGTTAATGAGGTTTTAATGGCTGACCAATAATGGGAAATCTGCTTCCTCCTTGCTAGGAGCAAGGAATGTTCCCCAAGAAGGCCAAACAGCCCGTTGGTTCCGTTTCAGTAAGGCTTCTAGTGTGCCCATTGGTACAGATACCCAGATGTGGGGCCACATGGGGCTTGTTACAACTTTGGGTTAGGTGCTGAGCCTTACAGGGGACTCACCTGAACTCCCAGGATCCCAAAGATTATGAAGAAGGCACAGCAGATGACCACGATGTTCCCAATGGGCTTCAGGGATGACATGAGAGTCTCCACCACCAGCTTCAGTCCTTGGGCTCGACTAATGACTCTGTGCGGGCAAGTAAGTACAAAAGTTATGTTAGTCCTGTTCTTGCTCAGTTCTGCCTCTTATCAAGATAGAAAATGTGGAAAAAACAGCATTAGGGAATTTTTTATAATGGCAAATAACTCAAAAATCATGATTGAAGAAGCAGTTGTGGAAGATTGACCTTGTGAGATTATGGAGGTGTTTGAGAGAAAGGGGTCTCTGCCTACACATACAGCTTTGCGTAAAAGAAGAGGAGGAGGAGAATATATGAGGAGCCAGGCCAGAAAAGTCACTGGCGAAAGACTTAGGAAAGGAAGATATATAGGTTAGTCCTATATTTTTCAAACTTGGAATGATGGTTTTAATCTAACCCACTACCTATTCTTGATCTGTTTGCTGATCAGCATCTTCTAGTTACCATTCTCTATAATATATTCAAGCCTTGGCATTTTGCTTTTCCTATCATTTAGTCCAAAGAGCTCTCTGTGTTTCCAGCCTTGATCACACCTTCCCTGGGATCTAGCCTCTTGGTTTGGGCCATCCACAAACACACACCTTTATGCCTGTAGCCTGTCCAGGACTTCAAAGAGAGAGCCTCCCAGTGTCCATTCCTGCGTAGATTTAGGCGAGGCTCTTGATTTCCCTGTCTCAGTCTGTGAAATGGAGCAGCTACTCTAACACAGCTGCCTGCACATCTGTAGTGATTATGATACAATATGATAGAATCATAGAACCATAAAATGGTTTGGGCTGGAAGGGACCTTTAAAGGTCATCTAGTCCAACCCCCCAGCAATAAGCAGAGACATCTTCAACTAGATCAGGTTGCTCAGAGCCTCTTCCAGCCTGACCTTGAATATTTCCACAGATGGGGCATCTACCACCTCTCTGGGTAGCCTGTTCCAGTGTTTCACCACCCTCATGTTCTTATAGTGCTGCTGTGTACAGAGACCTGAGCTACCCATCAGTACCATCACAGTCTCTGCTTTATACCCAGTGTACAATCTTAGCTACTGAATCAGTGGTGTCCTACAGGTGGAACTTCACCAGCAAGGTCACAGACATGTAACCTTATTTCTGTAGCTCCTCTCCATCTGGTACCACACAGAATTTCATAACAGAAGATTAGATCATATGGGAAGGTTGGGGAAGAATAACGTGGACATCATTACTGAAGCAGATAAAAAAATAAAGAGAAACTGTACTATACTCTCAAGGACAACACTGCAATGAAAGAACAAGGCTTGTGTGATTTGGAGAAGCCATCTCACCGTGCTGGGCAAGATGAAGGAAGTATTCAGGCTCACAGACCTGAAGGTGGAGAGCTGGAGACCGAGAAAGGCATCTGAAGAGGTTGCATGCCTCCCTTCTCTTGATGCCAACTGGAATTAAGCATTTCACTAGCGCTGTAAATCAATTTGCACTGATGCCATAAAAACTGTGCTTTCCCAAGGCAGAAATAGCTTCTGCCGTGTAAGTCAGAGGGAGGGAAGTGCCTGTGTGCTTCTGGGTACCGCCTGGTGACTCCTTTGAACACTTGGCACTCAGAAGTGCCACAAAATTCCCCACCTTCTTGTTTCTGCCTGGTTCTCTCTCTTTTACCATGGGAGTCCTCTCACCGCCTCTCCCATTTCGCCCCAAGTCTGGCTGCACCACCTGAAGCACAGCTTGGAGTTCTGTTGCCTGGAGAGAATCCAAGTTCTCCTCCTCTCTCCCCCATCCCAGGCTATGGTGTTCCCAGCAGAGGTCCCCAGGGACACATCCACATGCCCGACATGCGTGGCCTTACCTGGGACCCCAGCCAAGCCTGCACCAACCCTCTCCTGCCCCAGAGCCAACAGGATTAGCAAACTGCAGAGATCAGTGCACAGGTACCAGGTCTTTCAAAAACTGTTGGCTTTAAACAGTATCCTGAAAAGCTAAAAATTATTTCCCTTTTTTCTGGTTAAATATTTACTCGAAATGTCAAGGGTAACTCATCAATTATCATTTTAAAAAAGAAACAGATGGTGCTATTTTTATCCACTCCTTTACCAGTGAAACACAAAAGGCAGATGCTGCTGTTCCTCACGCTGGGTGTCTCTTCCAGGGAGCTGCTGTGGCTCCCTAATTCAGATACCTCGGCTTTCCTGGTGCTCAGATCTGGGTTATTTTAAGGAATGAGCTGGGGGGCGAGATGGCTCAGGGAGCAGAAGGCTGCTCAAGGCTGAGATGCCCCAGGAGACCGTGTGGACTCCATGCAGCCATGGCAGTGTGGAGACTGGTCGGTGTAGGCTGCCAAAACTGCCCACGTGAATTAGCCCAGGCTGAGGTCCTGGCTGGGGCAGCTGCGCTGCTGCTGCCGTGTTATACCTGCACCGAGGCTGAGAGCTGAGCCGAGGCCAGCTAGCCGAGGAGGCTGGACAGTGGGTTAGTGTGCTCGACTTCATGATTAATCCAGCCTAATGGGCAGTATCCACAAGGCAAGGGCTCTTCCCACTCCGTCTCAGTGCACAAAGCAAGCATTGGGCCAGGCAGCCTAAGGCTGAATTTCTCTTATGGAACCTCAAATGGTCTAAAGACCTCACCATCCCTCACATATTACCCTCACACAGTCCTGGGCGAAATACTACAACTGCCACACTACATATGGGAGGGAAACTGAGGCACGGGAGGATCGCAAGCCATGTTCTCAGAAGTATGCAGGCACCTCATTTCCAATTACGTCAGTGGAAATTAGGTACTTTGGTGCCTTTAAAGATCCTGACATAGGTATTCTGCCCACTGTCACAGAAGGTGGAACCAAAGTCAGGACTTCTAAATAGAAGGCCTGTGATCTAACTACTGGAGCATCCTTAAATTTGGGGGAAAAAGGAAGAAATTTAGTCTCCAGAGCCTAACGTTGATAATTTTCTCCAACACTTATTAAGAAAGCCTATTCTAGAAATAATAAAGTGATTTCCCTTGTGAGATACTATTTGGTATCCAGCAGAGAGAGAAAATAGGAGGTTACTCGCCTGACTTCGTGAAGTCATGTGTGTTGAGAAAAGAAGTGCTGAGAAACTGCAGCATTTGGCTGCTTTCAGAGTTTTGATCAACCAGGGAATTCCTCAAATGAGAATGCATGAGAGTAAAAGCTGCCACCAGTTTAGCTGCATGCCAATGCCGTTTCCAGCTCTACAGGGAGAGGAGACTTAGAAAAGATTTTGAAAAATAATTCTTACTAATGAAAACCTTCAGATCTTGGAGCTGCATCAGACTAAGGGCGTGATCCAATGTCGAGGCAAGTCTGTGCAAAGACTTGCCGCTCTTCTGAGAGTCTGATAACTCTCTAAGAAGAGCCAATGAAATTCTCAGCATTTCCAGATTATTAGTGTCACCTCCAATGTGTCAACATACAGCATCCCCGCACCTCATCAATATTGCCCAAGGTCCTGCTGATATCAGGCTTGTAAACTCGTATTATCTGACCCACCCCTCCTGCAATTTATTGCTGAAGGATTCAGCTGATTTGGAGCCCTCCGGGTGTGCCAGAGCCATAGACCTGCCGAGGGTGCATTCAGAACAATTCCAGTCTGCATTAGGCATATGACAAATGAAGAAATTGAAATGAGACCATTTTCTTTTTTTTTCAGTGTGAAGAAATGTTAATCCCTCAAGTTCCTCCTGGTTCTACTGGTCTCAGCATTCCCAATGCTATTAAAACCCTGGTGTGAGACACTCCAAACCCACTGCCAGCCTCACCCCAGCTGGGTCACATTTACTAACGTTAAGCGTGCTAGTCTGATCAGAGCTCTCAGAAGAAGGAGCAGCATTTAGATGAAGTAGCAGATCAACGTTAATGAAGACCTTACTCCACAGATTAAAAAAAAATTAGCAAAGGTGATAATATGATAGAGAGAAGAGAGTCTATGAAATGACTATTTCATACTGAAATGGTATGAAAAGTGAATAATTTATCCATCTGCTTTGGAAGTCAAAGCCCAGGCTCTGTAGAGAGTAAAACAGCCCTGAAGTCCATCCGCATTAATTCTGAATACATTTTCAATTTTGATTTCTCTTGTATCTTAAGTTACAACACTTGATCCCAACAACAGCAGGTTGAACACATTAGGAAGGAATGTTATTGTATAAGCAATCCCTCTACTGGCTAAAACATCAGAGGGTCATGGAAACATCTTTAAATGTCACTCTTTTGTGAATATATTTTTGGAATTCTGGTCATAAAGCTGGGCTCAAATCCTCATGGATTTAATTTGGAGGCTGATAATCAATCATGCAATCAAAAGCCCATGATTGGCACACAGGCCAAGTTTTTTTAATGCCTGTGCAAGAGGCACAAGCATGCGTGGCTTGTGTGCTGCGTAAAGCAACGGGGTTGTTTTCACAGGAGAAAATAAGAGACGGAATGAGGAAGGTTTTTGGAAAGAAGAACACCTTCAGACCATCAACCAGGAAAGCCAACGCAGAGACTACGAGGGCTGACCCTGCCCTCGAGATGAGTATGACACACACAGCCATGGCTTGGCTTCTCACTGAGGGTGTCCTCCCTGCAGCCCTGTCCCCAAATGCCCACAGAAAGGGAGGACAGAAGGAGCTGGGTTAGCTCCTCTGTGGTGGTGACGGAGCAGTCACTTTGGTCTCTGCCCTACGCTTTCCTGGAAAGGAAAATCTGGCTTGGTCACCACTGCGGACTTCACCCGGACACGGGGACTGGAGCCATGGTGCGCAAAGACCTCAGGTCGCCTGTCCCAGCTGCCATCCCATGTTGATCTAGCTGAACATCCCAGGCAGATCCCGGAGCCACACGGCACAGCCCACGGCAAAGGCAGAGTGGGCAGCTGCGGGCAGAGGCGTGCTCAGGGCAGCCCAGATGTGCATTGCAGAGGCAGATGGGTTTCCACACGCAGAGATTTATGACTTACTGAAAAGCCCCCAGTTTGATGGCTGCTTTTTCATTTCCTACAAATCTAATTACAGGGCAATAGAACTGATTGTGAACATATTTAGGGAATGGGCTTGTTGCTGTCTTTTTACATTTCCTTTGTAGTAGAAAGCAGTATGTTGGCTGAAAATATTCACACACTCTCTTGAGAAAACATATCAAATGACAACAGGAATGGAATAGCAATGGAAGAGCCTAATCCTGCACGTGCTCCAGATGGCAGGTCTTCCTCCAGCCTGCAGTTACTCAGTGGATTGTTCCCCATAACTGCAGACTACTCATGCACATAGGTGACTGCAGAGAAAAGGTCTAGTAAATGAAGACCCAGGTCCTGGCTAGGCAGACCTATAGATCTACAAAGAAGCATACGGGGATTTTACTAGGTCAGACAGGTGACAGCAGGGCTCAGCACAACTCAAGCCTCTTCCTCTAGATCTGATTTAACCACACCACCTCAAAAGACAAACTTGCATTCCACAGTTCAGAGGCGGGAAGTCGATCCTTCTTTTACCCAGAGCTATTCAGATTATTCTGTAGATTTTCTTAACATGGATCAAAATCAGCCAGAACAGAAGAGCAGAGCAGATCTACTGAACCAGCAACCTGGCAGAAACTGCCTCTAGAAATTACAGTTGATGTGGAGATGCCAGGAGACACATGAAGAGAAGAAAGTCTGAATTGGAGTCATGTAGGAAGACAGTCTAGTCATATGGTCAGGGAGCTAAACCACACCAATGGTGCTATGTGTCCAGATAAAAATGATTAAAGCAGCTCACGTCCTAAAACTCACCAGGCACAACATACACATAGCCCAGTGTAACCAAATGACTTCCATAGCTGTTGAGAATTTTTGAAAGATATACATATAGGCACAGCCATTGTTATTTAGACATTATTCACACAGGGGTAGTAAAACATCTTCTGTCAGAAGCAGGGTCCTATTTTTCTGTCCTGAAAGAGAAAATCCTGACTCAAAGTGAACCTTTTATGAAGGAAGCAGTAGTAAGATGTGACAAGCACACAACATGCTTTGAGCAGGAAGGTTTATTAGCTGCTGTGTAACAAGAGCAGCAACAATGGTATTAAAGAGGGACTGCATTTAGCATGGAGAGTAACCTTCATGCCTTGGGGTACAGGACAAAACAGATGCCTGTTTGGAAGAGGCTGGTCCTTGGGCAGGTTCTTTTCAGAGGGGTGCCTGCCCCCAGGGCATGGGATACCGCCTGCTCTCAGAGATAGGGGACCAAGTTAGCAGGACAATTGGTTTCATCGTGTCTGGGCAATTTTCAAAATAAACGTCTCTAAAATTAACGGGGAACTGAGGGGAAAAAAAGCTTCTTTGCAATCTAGGTTAAGCAACAGTTTAGTCTCTGCTTCCTTAAAAATGATCTGCCACCTGCTACTAATTTCCTTCTTTGTTACGAAAGCCATTGACTGCCTGAAGGAAAGGGGGAGAAGAAGCTGTTAAGCTGCACTTTACACAGAGCAAATGAGAACACAAATAGCAGGGGATGTGTGTTTTAATGAGCAAAAGAGGCACTGATCAGTTTACTACTGCACTTGGGGCTGGTCCCGAAACACAGCGAGTGCCCGGAGCTCCTTGCGGCTCTGCAGGACCTGCGGACGCTCATTGTCTGCGGAGCAGCAGGAGGCTGGGCACAGCGCTGGTGACAGACGCCGTGCCCTTGTCTCGCCTGCCCCTTCCCTTGCACCAATGCTGCTGCTTGTGGGAGAGG
This sequence comes from Pelecanoides urinatrix, assembly GCA_013400755.1. Lineage (NCBI taxonomy): Eukaryota > Metazoa > Chordata > Aves > Procellariiformes > Procellariidae > Pelecanoides > Pelecanoides urinatrix. Next base: position 15,613 of record VZTQ01005951.1, read on the forward strand.
CTCAGCTCCCCGTTTGGCACACACACCCTACGCTCTTTTAGGTCTTCCTCATCCTCTGCTTACCTTAAGGGCCGCAGTGTCCTCAGCAGTCTCAAAACCCGTAGCATCCCCAGGATTTTCGTGCCGCTGTCTGACACCATTGAGACCAGGATGTCGATGACGGAGATGAGAACCAGCACCCCATCTAGGACGTTCCAGCTGCTTTTCAAGTAGGCTTTCTCCCCAAAACACAAGCCTAGTGCCACCACCTGCCCGGACACCAAGTTGCAACAAATTATGACTATCGCATCCAATATGTTTCTTCCAGTTAGCAACCTGCTGAGAACGCATTATTTACAGATACAAGTCTGTGAGTCCATTTGCTTCCCAGTATAGAAGCCTAATTAGACAAATCAGCAAAGTGTTATATTGCAAGAATTGTAAAAATACCTCTGCAGAAACATCCCAGATTGTCCCTTATAGCTGATATATTTTTAATGCAGCTAAACCTAGCTGCAGAAAACTGTTCCTAACGTGTTTAGCTCTGACATAAAAAGTTTGATCATATTTTATTCCTACAGACTGCTGGAGTAAAGGTTCAGCGTGGCTGACCCAAAGCAATCATTTACAAGCTTTGCAAATAAAGAAACTACAGAAACTTTCAAAAGAAAGAGCAATTGTTCTGTGAGATGATTATGAATTACACAAGAGGGATTCACAGCAATGGGTTTCTGAGCCTCCTGCCTCAAATCCAGCAAAATGTTTCAATGTGCTTAAGTCTCTCCCTCCTCAGGAAAGCACATAGCTGCTTAGGTTGTTGAGGACAATTGGTTGTTGAAGACAATGGGACTTACATATATGGTTGAAGTCAAGCATGTGTTCAAGAGCTTTGCTGAATAGGGAAGGATTGCTGAATTGAAGCATCCCATTGCTCATATAATGGTGTAAATCAAGAGCAACTTCAGTGAAATTGTTCTGATGTCAAACGTGCTCAGAATAAGGCATGTGGTGGGTGTTTGAATATGATTCAGAAGAGGAAAATATACACCTTGCTCGTAGCTGGTAGACCTAGGGGTTTTGCAAGTCCACCGTAACAAAATACCACTAATATAATACAGGCACACTTATCCTTCAGCTACATTTACCTTAACTGTCATCTCAGTCAGGAAGATAACTGTAAAGATGTAGTTGGAGAGCGTTAGGAAAATCCGTTCCTATAAAAAAGAAAATGAGAGACAATGTTTTATAGCCTGCTCTCCACAGCTGTACATTTCCCTGTGCGTATTTGGGTGGTTACTAACTGTTCTCCAGCTTCTGTGCTGAAACCAGTCTTGGACTGTTTGGTCACAAAGAGGGGAAAATCCAAATATTTAGACAATAACACTCCACGCGGTTCAGCACTGCCAGTGCCCGGGTCTGTGTCAGCACCATGGACAGGGGCAGCCACCGGCACCTGCCCCAAATCCCCCCCATCTGCCCCCAACCCCTCCCCGCCCAGCAGAAACAGGGAGATCTCCCCCCTCTTGGAGCATGCCTGACAAATCTCTACCTGCCCCTCACCTGTGGACATCACCGCACAGTGCAAATATCACTGAACTCCCAATTCTCCTAGAAATTAAGTCAATATTACAGTGGCTGTGCTGCAAGGCAAGCAGGACTCATGGGACACCGAAGCACAGCATGACTTGTCGCAGCTTCACCAAAGCCAATGGAGCTCTGGCGCTTTACACCAGCTGAGACCTGCCCCCAAAAGGTTGATTCACTTCCCCAAAGCCACAGACTAGCTGTGGGCGTGAAGCCCAATAGCCTCATCTCGCAGTCCCCTGCACTATCCACCAGACCATGCAGTCCTCACTGCCACTGTTCTGCAATAGCAGCTAGTGATTACAGATGAGACCATGGACTGGTTCCCTATCTGTAGTTAGCAGAAACCTTTCTTTTTAATGATGATCATTAAATAAATTACACTTTTCCCTAATCCCTGAACAATCTCTGATTGCCTGCACTGAGAAATGGACAGCAGAAGGCAGAGGCTGGAGGAAAGATGATGCGTGTGCATGTATGTATATGCGCATACAATTGAACCAGCCCCAGTTCTGCTAATAACAATTTTGGATTTATTTCTGCCGCTCCCTACAGAGCAGTCCTGTAAGAGATGCAGATCTCTCACTCAAAATGAGATGCATTTAAACAAGACAAAACACCTTGGCAACTCTCTCGCTTGCCAGATCATGATTTACTGAAAGTGACTCAGGAACCACAGAGTAGCTTGTTTCCATACTGGGTCCATAATTAATTAGGTCCTAGACCTGCACTGTGATTGCGTGAGCTGTGATAGGAAATATCTCCGGCCATTAGCTGACTGCCACACAAAAGACTGCTGTAGAGGTGTAGGCAGTGTGCGGGAGAAAGAAGGTAGGAACCTGCTTGTGGAGCTGGAGATAAAACAGCAATAGCTTGGAGGAAAGACTGAGGATATTACATTCCTCCCTGGCAAGCGTGTGGCTATTTTGAAGGATAATCTTCCCAGCCCATGTCGCACACCCTGCAATGGGGAGTGCGTGTTGGCTAGCAACAACATCCCCTGTTCCGATAAGCCATCTGAAACTGGGACAGGGAAGAAGAACTCGCTTGAAGCAGCTAGAAAATCCACAGCTCAGGAAGGCAAAGTACAATTATTTTAAACACCTCAAGCTAAACTAACTCTCTCAGTTTCCAGATGAGAGCTCCATCAGCGCAGGCAGGGCCCATGCACTCCTCCTGGCTCCCGGCTCCCTGCCCCACCACCCAGCATCCCCCTTCGCCTCCCTGCTGCTCCCAGACCAAGGTCCAGCTCAGCTCCAGCTCTGGGTCACCCATTTGAGTTCCCTTGGTTATAATCTGACGCTGATGAACCTCACACCAGTCCCTGTCTCCTTTCCTCTCTGCACTCCTCCAATGCCCGGGGACACTACAGCTCATCCTCCTCCTCTCATATACGAAGTACTGGTTTTTCATGCTACAGCTCTTTGCTGTGGACTCCTCCAACTCATGCATGTCACCCCATTCCCTTCATCTCTGTGTAACTACGGTTTCTTTTGGAGCCAGCCTTGGTGAATGGTGACTCTCAGAGGAAACAGCAAGGGGCTCCAAAGAAGCATTTGGGATTTCAAGGGACATTCTCAGAGTGCCCCATTTGGGGAACAGCAGGGTGATTTCCTCCTGCTAGATTGGCCAGCGGGGAGTCCTGCTCTCTTCTTGCAGGTGCGAGTTGGTGCACCACGACTGCATGATAACCAAAAGAAAAAAAAATGGATTTAGGGGAGGGACTGCTGGGCAAACTATTACAGTAAGGAGGACTACTAGGGAAAGCTTAAAATAGGCACAGAGCAGCCACAACTCCAGTTTTAAGGTCTTACATTGAAGATCCACAAAAATGAACAGCCTGACACGCCTACATCAATAAAACAGGATTCTATATGATTGCGATATGAGCAGTCTTTTGCAATACATCAGCAAGAGCCCAGCATATCTCTCAGCCACAACCTATGCTAAAATAAAAGAGCAATAGGATGATTCTGCCCCTCTGATTGATGGACGTTGGTGCTGTGAGGGTCTGGTTTGAGAAATCCTTATGTAGTCTATTAAAACAAAATGGTTCGGGGAAATGGCATTACCATGCATGTATCAATTCAGTTTTTCTTGTGTCACAACAAAGCTGATACACAAAGGGAAGAGAAGAGTATGAAATGAACAATTTCCCCCATTCTCTTCGCACCACACATACGTGCCCGTGAAGAACAGATGGAAGAAACGAACATTGGGTTGAGAGAGGAAAAGTGTTTGAAGGTTTATCAAAGAAGGAAACTGAGACAGATGTCATGCTTATGTCAGGTGTTAAAACCTTGATCGTACTTGCAGAAATGGGATATTCAATATATTGCAGGCCATGAGCTCTGCTCTTGTACTTTGAAAGGACGCTGGGTAGGCACCAGGAGAGTTGCTGTGCCTAATTCAAAGGATACGCAGGGTGTGTTGGCAGCTTTCCATTTAAAAAAGAGAAAGAAAGTGAGACCAAGTGCACAGCAGTGGGGTCCAAGCCACAGGTGTTGGCTCCACAAGGAGCACAGGAAAACGTTAACCTTGGAAACTCACAGCACTGTGAGGCTCGATTTTGGGTCGTTCCATGGCAATGGTAATGCAGTTCAGGAAAATGATCACCAAGACGATATGATCAAACATCTTGTGTGTGATGATTTTATTGCACATCAGACGGAATCTGCCAAAAAAGAAGAAGAAAAAAAAAAAAGAGGAGACACAGGCTAGCTATTAATGCTTGACTGGTTGGGAAGAAATGCAGCAGCTCAACGCATGTCAGAGGAATCGAGCGCTTCGTTTGCAAAGCAGATGAGCTGCAATCTCCCAATCCCCTCCCTGGCAGGGCCGCACACTGCAGGCAGATTGGGGTATGAATAGGAAAGAATCCGAGCTACAGAATTGGGCCACAAATTTCAAGCCCTGGCAATGTTCATAGGGGCCTTTGGGTAACTTGAAACAGAGCAGCTACTTCCACAGCTTGGATATGCAGCCAGGTTTGGAGCCAACCTCCTACCTGGTCCGTAGTGCTCAGTTTTAGCTTAAATAAAGGAAGAAATACTCCCAGCAAGCCTGTAAGGGTTGAGCGCACATGGAACAAAGGGACAGAAGCTATTTATTGTGACAGATGGCTGTACACTGACCCAGGATTTATAATACCATATTACATTTCCCAAAGCCTGTTTCTGAAAATCTCTCTAATCTTTGTATGAATGAACCCAAATGCTGTTCAGGGCCCACCAGCTCAAACACGGGGAACGGGGAACCCTCGTTGAGCATGGGTGCATGTCCAGAGGAACACATAGGAGAGCACGGACCTCAGATGGCCCCGGTGCAGCTGGGCTTTGGGAAGGGCAGAACTTGGGGTCTGCAGGCGAGGAGAGGGTGTTTTGTGGGGGTTGTTGGGAGAGGGAGGAAGGGAGAGGACAGAGAAGTCCAGGCAGGTTTAGGAGATCAAGGAGCGTCCTTTGCTGTGTTATAAGTGTGCAGTGGGGGCAAATTCAGATTTATCCGCTTAATGCAGCACCCTTTCCCTTGCTTCAAACTCTCCACGCTCCATCAAGTGAAAAACTTGCAGAGCACTGGCATCACTGACAAAGCAAACAATGAATTTGATAAAGCTGTTACCGTGCTCTGGGCTATGGGTCTCTACTGGACACTCCTATGCCAGGGCCATGCCCACCCTGGAGCGGCTCTCTGCAGCCGGCAGCCGTTTGCTGTATGACCCCAGTGTAGTACTGGAGCAGGGGAAGGGCTGGGAGTTTTGTGTACTGACATATAGAGACCCATATGGGATAGATGGGCAGAGCAAGCCATCGTAACGAGGGCATCTGTGCCCAGCACGCCGCCACTGCTGGAGCAGAGCTGCCTTACCTTGAGTGAGGGGCAAAGATGTAGATGGACCAGGAGTCTCTCTCTTTGCAGCAGGTGGGGAGACGTGCCTGTACCCATGCCTTCATGCGGTCCTTTTTGCTCTAGGAGGAAAATGTACAGCAGACCGGGAGGAAAACAGAGAGAGAACTGTTAAAACAATAAACCCCTAAAACTTCCAAGCGAAGGACTCGGGGCAATTTTTCACTGAACACGTATCTCCAAGTGATCAGTAAAGTTGAAATAAAATGATTTCTCCAAAAAAGACCCCGCTGGGCATGGGAAGGCGAGGGCTGTGATGGCCCTGCAACCTCGCAGGGTTTGGTCTTGCTTCTTCCTCCGCACAGTAACTGCATCTGGCACAGTTAGCCAAGAGGACAAACACAGCAAATAAAACCTTTACCCAGAGGACTGATAACCCACTCCAATCAGCCTCAGTCCCTCCAGATACCCATCAGATGCTTGCCTGAATCTTCTAAGATTTTTTGGGTGTTTTTGTTGGGTTTTTATCTTTTGGGTTTTTTTCAAGAATATATAATGCTCCTGTCAGAGGTTATAAAGAGAGCAGAAGGAGAGATTCCTGCTGCTTGCTGGGCCAAGCCCTATGTCTGTGCACCGCTAGAAAGCTAAAGAAATCATTTGGGACCTGAGTTTTGGTCCAGGAACGCAATGGCGAGCATCTGACTCTCATTCAGCATGAACAGATTAGATGGGAGATTATAAAGCCAGAAGGGAACATTATGGCTAGCCTGACCTTCTGCATGAACACAGGCCATCTGACTCCCGCAAATTAATTCCTACTTGAAACCACAGCGCATCCTCAGCCACAAATAATTATGTTTTAGACCGTCTATAAGGTTGTTTAAGGCCAGGAGGGCAGATTGTAAAAGCCTTGGCCAACAGGTCAACTGAAGACATGAGAAATTGGATGCTGAGGGGAAGCCTCATCCCAGCTGCAACAGCTCCTGGATTAGGTCTTGTCACCTTCTCATCCATAGGTCTCCGAGGGGAGGTCAGGGTCTTTAATCCAATTGACATTGCAGTGCTAGCATCTTGTGCACAGACAACCAGCAGAAGGCAGGCAAACATCTTGCCCACTATGCTGGGGCTTTCCCAGCACTTCCAAATGGAAGCACCGGAAGACAAATCTCCGGACTGGTGTGTGCAGTGCTTTGTGTTTACAGACACATAAAAATGAATCCTTGCTCTTTTGTTACCCTTATTTCCCCGCTACCTCCTGGGCTTGGACGTGCACACACGTGGGAATGTGGCTGCATGGGCTTTTTGAAGCTTTATTCTGCAGATGTTCAGAAAAGCACAGCACAGGAATTGCCACTCACACCCCAGGAGCACCCGGACCCCAGGGCTGAGGCACTTTTACTTATTTTACGCTAGAAACAAGGAGGGGGGATTCATTTGGAGCCAAACTGCTAGCAATTGGAGGTACTCTGGACTGTAAAAATGAGATTTGTTAGAGTAATTGAGTGGAATTGAGGAAGTGCTTTCTGTTCCTATATGCACTCAGCCAGGGGTCTCATTAGCGATGGATAATAGCTAGTGTAGTGTCAGTTTTAATGAAAGCACTTGGTGACAACCTGAACCCTTCAGAAAACGAAAACCACCTTGTGAAAATAACAAGAAAAGTTTGAATAACAACAAAAAAAAAAGCTAGATCTTTCTACCCCTGTCCTTCAGCCATCTGTCCTTCCCTCCCCTTCTACGCAAACACAGACCACGCCACAGCACACCAGTAGGCTTTGGCCACGTCTTGGCTGTTTTCACATCCCTTTTCCAACTCCAAGCAAGGAGTTAGAACTGCTCCCTTCTCCCTAAACTCTATTTAATAGAGCATGCATCCTTGGGGTTCTGTTATCCCTTAGAGCAGCCTAGTTAGTTTAATTATCCATAGATTTAACGAAGATAAATAAATGGATAAAAATCAGGTGTCTGCTCAAAGTTGCAGTGAGAACAACAATTGCTACCCCAGCCTCTGGACATGGAGTAATAGCTGTGACTTGGTCCAGTTCATTTTGAGAGCTGGAAGGTTTCCAGAAGTATCTATTATTCAAAGCAGTTCTGGTATTTATCATGGGGATTTGTAGTGAATGGTAATGCGTCAGCAGCACAGAATGCTTCTTTATATTCCTTTTGTCCAATTTTAATGCCAAAGATATTTTGGGGTTTGGCTAATTGTTGCAGCTTGCAGTTCATGGGCTAAATCAGATAACAAAGGCAAAAAGTGATCTTCCATCATGTCTCTGTATTCAGCGTGTTAGAGTAAGGGCGAGCACCAGGGCTTGGCCGGGGCCGGCTCAGCTGGGGCTGCAGCCTGACTGCTTTGTACGGGGCCAAACTCATCCGCAGAAATGTAAAGTCAAAGGAATTACTCCAGATTTCCACCAGTGGAACAGTGCAGTTCAGTTAATTTGAGCCAAATGTAAGATTTTTGTGAAATAAACCCCGAGCATTTCCAGCCTAAGTCCCATCAAGTGCTTTCTCTGCAAGGTCCAGACACGCATCAACCGCTTACAATCAGGCTGATTGCTGCTTAAGCCTGCATTATATTCAAAGTGATATATAAATTATGTGGTTTAAATCATATCTATTTGTTCACAAAACACACCTGGACAGGATGAATAAAGCTAAAGGGGGAGAAGAAAACTACACTTTAATTCAGTTGCCAGTGACTTAGACAAAATCTCCCCAGCTAAGACCACCCAAACTCCCTCCGCCGGGACGCAGGCAGGGGCCAGGACATGGTGTGATGCCACTCGCTAACAGGCAGCGGTGCTGCCTTCACCCGGCAGCGTCCTGACAGGGCCCTCTGATTCCATAGCGGCTGATAAATAGCAGCTTTTTTTTTTTTTTTTTTAGGACTTTCAGATATTAATGTAGTTCTGAGGGCAGGATGAAAGGCAGTTGGCTTTAAAAGATGACTGATGCACTCAGAGTCAGGGAGAAGCTTAGATTTATAAAAGTTTTATTATAAGGATGGGGGGAACAGCTGAAACATGCTCTACGAGTGGCAACTGACCTCTAGGCAAGCTGGAAGCTGCACGGAGGTGCTTGGGACCTGATTATTTAATTTAAATATGCAGCTGGGGCAGGCTGAAGGGGTTTGGGGAGCAGCTGGACTGCATGCCACAGAAAAAAAGTGCAATAGGCAATGGGGAAAGGAGCTGCAATTGCAACGTGCAATGAGGATTTGGGGAGGAGGGGACACATTTGGTTGCAGATTCAATATTTCCCTCACTTTCTGCTCTAAGCACTCAGCAATTTGGGTAGAAAAGCATCCAAAAGCATTCAAAATCCTGCAGATGTGAACAACAAAGCCCTTGCAGCAGATCCGTGATCTCGGTCACAGCCACATGACACAACCAGGCAGCAGATCGCTCTCTCCATGAAGTTTCTCCTTGTCTGCATTCATGCAATGAAGAACAGATTTCAGTCCCCTGATTTTATACTTCTGGAGAGAAGAGCTATCAGGGGCCTGATTCTGGCTCCTCAGAGGGATGTAAATTCAGAATAAACTCACTGAAGGCAGCAGAGCGGCACTAATATAATAGGAGCCTGGGAGATCCAAACGAAGCCTTTGCACTTCCTTTTATTTCTGCGCAGAGGCAATCAAAACCAGCTAGCAAGGAGAGATGTGAAGCTTTGTTGCAGAAGGGCATATTTAGGATTACTTTGATCTGAATAACAGTTAAGTTCTTTTCTTCTTTGGTTGGTGGGGGAGTTTTGAATTTTATTTTTTTCATTTAAAAAATAATTACTTTTTTCTGACTTTGTCAAGGCTAATTTAGGGGCAAAGCATCCCCCCAAACATCAGGAGGGAATCACAAAGGGAAGCTCCGCAACCTGGGGGCTCATTTCACTAATCTAAGCAATATTTTCCAATCCATCTGGTTTAGTGATTTGCAGCGAAGGCATATTTTGGAGCATGGGGAAAGGCACCAGCCAGCTGCGGCTGTCCCAGTTGTGGCTATATCATGGGCTGGAGCACAATTTATTTACCCTATTTTGCCTATTCTTTCCCTAGGCATTTGCTTCTGACCACTCCGTGGGAGAGGATTGAGGGACCTTTGGTCTAACCCTACGTGGCCAGACTTCGGCACACAGAAGACGACATTTGGTTTACGCTAAAAGCAGCTGCTGTAATAAAGATTAAAAACATGCATCTAATTCAACAGCCTATCGTCAGCACTGGCTGGGGCTGCAGGGCTGGGTGGGATGGGAGCACACGATGTCTAGCGCAAGAGGAGCTGCTGGCTTCTGATCTTGCGGGGAGAAAGAAAGGGACCTGCGGGATGTTCGGACTAGGTGAGCTGGAAAAAGCAGATGATGTTGGACCATGAAAAAAAATCCCTCGCTAGCAATAAAGAACATGGTCTCTTGATCACTTTTAATGGTGCTTTTCCCAAAAATAATTACTGCTCCTTTTCTTAAAAATTCAATTTACTTTATGGAGGTTAAAAATCATGTTAAGACAATCAGTAAAAATCCCAAGCTGAGGATCCATGCTAGAGAAATAATGGGATAATGGCTTTTTTAAAGGCCATGCACAGCTGAGTGACTCCATTCTGTCAGTGCTAACTTTCTTTCTCCTCCTGTTCCTTCTCTGGAGTCACCTCTGCCTTTCACATCCCTTCACATGCTCCAAATTCCATTTTCATTCAACAAACTCATTGAAATACAGTAAAATCATGTCCACAAACTGCAGCTTTCATGTTTTCAGTACCACCCCGGTTACCATCATGTGGCTTTACCCAAAACCTATCCGCTTCACCGACAGAAACAGTTACCCCCTGGGGATGAAACATCAGACCATCACATTTTTAAGCCTGAGAACAAGGTAAAGTGAAACAAAGAGGTAACCTGGGAAGAGCAGAAAACACCCCAAAACCCCCTCAAAACTGTCCTGGGAACATCCCGATGGGACAGTCCCCGCAGGCATCCTGCTGCCAACTCAAGCCCCAGCCATGCAAAAAACCTTGTAAAAGCACCTAAATTCCTTTTATTCCCTTAAGATACAAACATCCATGTGGAAAAAGAGTCAGGGACCCTCGTCCCATCCCTGTGCTTGCAGCCCTTTGAGCTAACATTTCCTCAATGGCACTTTTCAGGCCTGTGAGAGAGAGTTGCTTATTGGACTAATGCCTCTTCATATTGAAATTAATGCAAAGCTGTTGAAATTACCACTGTCTCTACAGGACTAACGCCACCATGGGAATGGGGGGCCAAGCCCTGCCCTTTCCTTGCCTTTTGACGTCAACAGAAATTGTCTGCTGTGCATGTGGGCAGAGAGCTGAAAGATGGTTGGAGAGCAGGGAAAGTTACTTTTTTTTAAAAAAAAAAAGAAAAAAGAAAACCAGAAAAGCACACGTTTCCAAGAGATAGCCTTCGCTCTGCACCTTTTAGTGGAACCTGGGGAGTTTTGCCCTGATCTCTCCATCATGAACCATCTGATACTTCACTAAAATACTTAATACAATGCCAACCCCATTTCTGGTGGGATCCAAAGCCCAGAGACCTTCTGGTGCTCTTCTGGTCAGACCCAGCCCCTGCAGCAAGCCATTGCTTCGCACCCACCCATGCGGTCCTGAGAGAGGTATGTGCATCACTTTGACAAGGAAAAAAGCCCAAAATGAGTGTTTGGTGTTTCCTTACCATGTTGCCTTCATCATCGCAATCATCGCAGTCCTGTCGGGGGTCATCCAGGTGGAGCTGGTGCAGCAGCAGACCCGGAGAGGTCTTCCCATTGCAATCCTGGTGCTCGGAGGTGGAGGTCCGGCTGCTGTGCATGCTGCTGGTCCGGTACAGGGAAGGCACCTGCAAGGTATCCTGGAGGTCGAAGGAGCCTTTTGTTTCCAGTGACTCCATGCGATGAGGCAAAGAGCCGTTGAAGCTGCCGGCCCGGCTGGAGTGCTCCTCATCGGAGCTCTCCCCTTCCTCCGAGCTTTCCTTCCCCTCTCCAGAGAGGAGGGATCTGCGCTCGCTGCTCTGACCCCGACGTTTGAGGCTGGGGGCCCGACCGATGCTGTTCCAGCTGGAGCGGCGGCTGTTCCAGCTGCTGCTGGCGCTCCAGGGACTGTGTGGGGAGCTGCGGGTGCTGGGCTGTGGGAAGGACAGGGATAGGGAGAGCATCAGCCCCGTGCCACCCACCCCAGCTGCTGCACCAGCTGGGGCGGATGGATGGACGGACAGCCCTGCAAGCCCAATCGACACCCGCTGAGCATCAGCAGGAGGAGGTGATGCGAGTACCGGCGACTTGAGCTCATAGGTGGCAGGGTCCATGGAGACGCCGCTGGCCCGGCGGGACTCGTAGCCCTGTGCTGCATCTCCGAACATGGCGCTCTTGGGCATGGGCATTGGCGTGGCAGCAGTGTGTATGATGAGCGGTGGGGTCAGGCTCTTCTTCAGCTCTGGGTGGTCGCTCAGGGCCATCACTGGAAGACACAAGTGGGTTTTAGGTGTCACACCTCGAGGGGCACATCTACAACCTGCTCCTGGGCAGGCAAAGCAGCTGCACAGGGATGGCTCTCCTCCAAGCATCAGGAGGATGGGGGCCAAAAAGCCCTTCTGGAGAGCTGAGAGCCTGTTCTTCAGCCTGGCAGGGGAGCAGGGGGATGTAAATCAGGAATGGGAGCAGGTACCAATGGGATCAGGTGCCAACGGGAGAAGACAGCAGATGCAGACTGTCATCTGCTGCCCCTCAACCTTCCAACCAACACCTGCCAGCTCCAACCCTGCCCATGCCAAGTTCCCTCCATCCTCCTTCCCTGTGGCTTCTCCACGTGTGCCCCTGCAGAGACACCCCGAAAGCCCAGACCTCAGGCTCAACGAGGAGATTACGGCCTGAATGCCATCGTGTCTCTGTCTGCATTCCACGATCCAACCCCATGCCACAAGCCTGCCTACCTCGGTCGAGCATGCAACAGGCTGGACCACGCCGCACTCTCTAGGAGGACACATTGGACACATTGTTTTCACAACAAAGCGAGGTTTCTGCGGAAAAGCCCATCCTCCCAGGGTTGTTACTCACAGGCTGGATTTGACAAGTTTTTCTTAAGTCCTCCTTCCTCTTCCAGGCTGCGGGGGAAGAGATCCCCCTCGGAATCAGACTTGGAAGCATCACCCTAGAGCAAAACAGAGGGCTTCAGCAAGGTGGGCGAAGGGCTGTGGTGCACGGACACCCCTCTGAAAAAATGGATTCCCATCTCCAACACCACACCTACGGATCCACTGGATTTCGTACCACGATGCAACATCACCTTTCACAAAATGACGCATGCACATATTTATACCACAGACTAATTAACCTCCTACCAGGAAGACAGACTGCCTCTGGCTCCAAATGCGATCCCAGAAAGGGATCAGAAAAACCCAAACCATTGCTTAATTTTTGCCGCTGGAATTGCATACTGGGCAGATATTAGGGAAGGACAGATATCTGATGAGCAATTTTGGGACAAAAATTGACCCTACTCATCTGTCTTAATTTACACTCTATGGTTTAAAACTCCCTGTCTGTGGCTCTTTCTAGTGATGCTTCAGTGAAGCAATCCAGGATTCAGAAGGGGCACAAGGGAACCTGACTTTCCAACGCAACTAATGGGCACGTGTTGACGGACGCCCCACCAGCGCAGAGAGGATCCAGGTGGCAGAACCTGATAACAAGTGCCCTGGGTGGCCATTCCCCTCCCAGCTGCAACACACAACAGAAGCAGAAGTTTGGGGGATTTATGCTGTATCATTTGGGGGGTTTAAATTCCGCTGTATCAGTTCAAACGCCAGGGGTTGAGTGAGAGCTGCCTGCTTTGACATGGGCCCATCCTGGGGAGGAGAGAGAAGAGGTTTACCATTGCTCACAGCGTGGTGCCTGGGCTCTTGCTCGGTCTTGCAGCACGGACCCGATTAAGGACGTCCCTGTGCACCCCACTGATATTGTCCATTGGCACTGCAGAAAGGCGCTTAGGGTGTGGTATAGTCAGGATACACCCGACAGGCAATGGTGCTCGCCAGAATGATGCCCATCCAAAAGAGGAGGATTCACGGCTGAAACCACTGCTCTGGCAAAGGGCACCAAGCCCCGTCGTGATGTACGCCAGGAGGGAGGAGAGATGGGAAGGGAGGGAGGAAGGATGCTGGGATGAAAGAAGCCAAGCAGACCCTCACTTCAGCTGGGAGAGACCAGGAGGCTCAGAAAACCCCACCAAGGCTAAGCTGCATCCCCAGGAGCCCTGGTCAGCGCTGTGGAGGTTTGGTGCTCGGGTACCTGTTAGTTGCAAAAACACAGAAGGGCCCCAGCATGGGATGGGAGGAGGAAATGGCATCTGACAAAAGCTGAAGTGCCCTGTGCCTCTTTGTTAAGCAAAACCCCAGAGGGATGAGCCCTAATACTCACCCATGGGGTCACTAAACAGTTAAGGGGATTTTTTCCAGGCAGACTGGACACTCTCAGACACATGTTTTTAAGGCAAAAGAGTGTGTGATGTGATGTGTTGGCTCAAAACTTCCCTTCCTGAGGATCCAGGATTTCTGTGCTATTCAGAGAATCTCACCCTGTAGGACGCAGATTGGGAAAGTCAGGAATGCACCTTGCAAGGGGGAGCAGTAAAGTCAGGCTGGCCTGAACTTTGCTGGAGTCAAAACTGTGTCTCCGTATGAAGAGGGGCTCCAGCTGGCTCCAGGTACGCTCCCTGCGGAGGCTCCCGGCTCAGCCTGTCAGTGGGCCTGCCAGGAATTACTCATTCTCCCTAATGGATTATTAAAAAGAAATAAGTAACGGGAAGAATTTTATGTGATTTTTATTCCTGGAGTGCTCTTTAACAGCCCAAAGGAAAGTTTTAGGGTGCACAATGAGATGTGTGCCAAGATGGAAAAACAGAGCTACGTGGGGACTTCCCACCCCCCTCCCCAGCACCAAACCCCACGTCTGGAGGGCAGAAAGCATCCCCTCTGAAACACCACGTGCCAGACTCAGTACGGTGCAGGCAAACATCTCATAGCTGGGGCTGCTGCCCGTTACCTGTTCTTGCACTCCCAGTTTGCCTTTCTGGATAGAAAAGGGGTTATGAGAGAACAGGGAATTAAAATCCTTTTGGGAAACGAGAGTACGTCAAGATGGACCAGACTGTACTACCGAAGGGGAATGACACACTGGGATACGATGGGAAAGGGCTTTTGTGCTGAAGGAAAAGTCAGACTTCTCAGAAAGGACAGAAAGGGAAGGGAGTGTTAAAGAGAAAGATGAGGTTGGCAGAAGAGTAAGGTTTGGAGTGTGCTGCACTTCAGAGATCCATGGCTTCCTCAGACCTGAACGGGACCATTTCACATCCCGACCTGTGCTGTAACCCAGCATCTCGCCGGAGATCCCAGCATCCCAGCCAGCCTTTCTGGGACACACCACAGCGGAGCTGCTGCCGTCCTACCCCATCCTGTTGAGCACGGGACTCCCCCCACACGTGTCCACAAACAGGCTTGATTCCAGGTCCCTTCGCCCCCGGGCACCCTCCTTTGCCTGCGTAATGGAGGGAGCGCTTGGCAGGTGTGCCCAACCATCAGCATCACCATCCACATCCCTAGGGAGGTCCCCGGGATGTGACCACGCTGTGGAGGGGCTGTGACAGCCCTGCGGGGAGCCTTCCCCGGGCCAGGCGTCCAGAAAGGGGTCGGTGAGAGCCAGGGCCGGAGCCACATCAGCCGCCGCGAAGCACCCACCTTAATTTACCTGGCTCCCCCAGAGAAGGAAGGGACTTAAAATCAAGGCTGACTCAACAATGAGGACAACAAAAAAGAAAGGAAAAAAAGTAACAAACCCCAAAACACCCAAACAACCCCAAAAGAACAACAGCTACTACAATGAGAACAGCACCACAGCGTGTGACCAGGCACCACGAGAGAGACAACCACGGTGGGCGGTGGGATGTGCTGTGTACATACCCCCGACGAGTCGACAGGCAGCTGAATACAGCTTAACTGCCCACTCGCGTCTTCTCGCTTGGAGATCTCCTGAAGGAGAAACGGGGGGAGGGAGGGGGGAGGAAGGGGAAGGGCGGATTCAATTTTCACAGTTTCAACAGCAGGACTGAGAGGGGAATCAAAAAACACGAGAGAAGGCAGGGAAGGAGAGGGGAGGGGGAGAAGGGCAGCGGGCGGCTGCGATGGAGAGCTGGGCTGGAGCACCCACTCCACTCGGCGCAGGGAAGGGGTGGAAGATCTCAGATGGAGTGAAGCCCTTCAAAGGGACCAGCCTTATCTTTAAATTAAGTGTTTCAAACAGAGCTTGCTTCAGCTCCTAAGTGATAATTGTGCTAATGAAACACCAGCTAATTATTGAAAACATGATTATTATTGGGGTTTTTTTTTGCAGCTGCATAATAGGATCTTTATTTATTATGCCTTCATTAAGCAGCAATGGAGGCTTTTAATGAATGTTTGATTAACACAATATAAGTCCTCTTACAGCCAGGTGAAATACCTAATTTAAGAAAAGCCACCAGATCCGTCCTCACCCCTGTTAGTGGAGACACCCCTTTAAATCAGCAGGGTCCCCAAACGTGGCAGGGGTCTGCGGGCAGCAGCCCCATCCTGGGGGGGCTTTGCCACAGGAGTGGCTCCAGCATCTCTTCACAGCACCAGAAGTTGGTCTTCCCCTACCCACTTGGAAAGCACACATCATTTTTCACCTCGTTGTGTTTCCCCTTCCTCAGGGGCGGCTCTTCCAACACTCCTCGGCACATTTCAGCAGCGTGGCCGTGCCTGGTCCTGTCCTGCAGGGCTGTGGGAGGTTACAGACTAAGGCAGGAGGACACAGGTTGTCCCACCAGCTTAATTTCTTGCCTACAGGGCAATGGATCTTTCCTCCAGTTGCTATGGGGGATGCAAAACTCATCCCACTCTAGGCTGGGATGAAGAGTTTAAGAAAGACTGATCAGCTTTGGGATCTGGATGGGCCAACAGTGTCTTGCTAGGCATGTAATGGACACTTAATTTAAAGTCTTGGGTTGTAACAGAGAGAGACATGGAAAAGCCATTGAAGGAAAACACAGAAACACTTTTCCTTCATGAGAAAAATCCCACTGAAACCGATAGGAATGCAAAAGGTAAGGGAAGCAAGAAAAACACCATCCAAAATCCCTACTGCGGGAGAAGGGGCTGTTCCCTCTGATTGAAGCCCAGAAGTCATCAAAGTCCATATTTCTCTGAGGATGGTACATCCAGAGAGCGGGTAATGTTCTCCTGCAGAGGAAAGGATGGAGGTGCTGGAGGAGGGTCCTGGGAAGGAAGGAGGGCACAAAGGAGGGGAAGGAACAAACCCACAAGTGAGGACAGCCAGGGACACGAAACCAGGAGGATTACCAATGGAAGAATATGCTTTGGAGATAATATTATTAGGAAGTCCCTTGGGAGAGGAGCTTTATGTCTGAGAAAGAGGAGTCATTGCTCGCTTCAGAGAGAATTCCCCAGGGCAGGGACCCGAGAGGTCAGGCAGCAATTTCAAATTAGCAGCTCGATCAAACGGAGTCCCCTGCTCACCTTCCTCGCGCCGACACCAGGCTCGAGTTAAATCGGAGAACACACGGTCAAAAATAACCACGTTGCATAAAGTCCTGTGTGTGCCTCTTGCAAGAGAGAAGCAGGTTACCAAATAAAAAGAAACGAGGGGGGGGGGGGGGAAAGAAGAAACTCAACCCTGCAAAATATATTGCTCCATATTTAAAGTTTGGAACAGGTCCTTTTTGTTTCTCAACTGCTTATATACATCTGCTGCCTAGCAACTGGGGCTGCAAAGCCATGCACTAAAATTAACGAGGTGCTTGCAGATTGAGGAAAGGCACTCAAGGACCAGGGAGATAAAGTCAGCAGCCCTGGGATTGTGTTTCAGCCCAGAAATCTGAAGGAGAATGGAAAAAAAAAACCCCAACCAACTCAGAAGAAGGGTCAAGTGCAATCACAGGAGGGAGACGCTGAGATTTGTTTACAGCGAGAGATGATCTCTCTATTAATTCTGCTTAAGAGAGGATCCTTTGTGTGCTGGCTAGCAAAAACCAGAAGATCTGTTTTCAAATCTATACACCAGCAAAACTGAATAAACATAAACCAGCAAGGCCAGACCTGGCTCCCAACCTCCAGCAGACATTTGCTCCCTGTCTGCTGCGAGAAACTGGGGGTTGAGCCGAGGGATCTCTTGATCCCATTGCAATTTACTAAAGGAGCGTGGAGAACTCAGAATAAGGACGTGGAAGGAAGATTATTATTAAAAATGCCACCCATCAAAGCCTGAGGTATAAAATCAGAGTCACAAATTATAGAAATCTGGTGTGAGTCCATTGAAATTGCTGTGGTTGGGCAGAATTGGCCAGAGAGGGTTTGATCTTTGCGCTGGACCTTGGTCCCTGCACTCGCCTCTCAATACCGGCGTGAGCATCACTGGCTTCAGGCTGTCTCAGTGCTTTCCTGAATCAGAAGTTTCTCCCTGATTTACACTGCACTTAAAGCACATTTGCAGCTTACACGGCAATCCTGGAGCTGGCTTGGACCAGTCCGGTGCTGCCCCAGCAGAGGAGAAGCAGGGGCAGGTGATGGGGCAGCCCTACTGCAAAAAACAGCTAAAAGCAAATTTGAGGGGTGCTGCAGGCAGTTCCCCTGACTCCAGGGAAGACGTACCCTCAAGGATATGGTTATTGGAATAAAATTAAAGCGCATTAAGCCAGGGCATGAATTTACAGGGGGTTACGCCATGGTACCAGCTGGCCGCAAAGCGAGCGTGGGATAAATTGCTGCCCAGGGAAACAGGTGCACGGTGGCTGGGTGTGCGGGAGCGGGAGCATGCCGGCGGGTGAGCACGGGGATGCTCTAGCATGAAAAACCGGGCTGAGCCAAGGACCAGAGGTGTCAGCCTCCCTCGAGGACCAGGGGTTGGAAAATGGGCTGCTGCATTTAAAGGCTGCATCCTTTTCTCTAAGAAGCAGGTGCAGCAGGTGATCTCCCACTTCAGTGACCTTCAGAGAATCAATTTGCTAGACTGAACAGACAAAGGTTCGGTTTCGAAGCTGTCATCACAAGCAGACAAGGAGCTTGTTACCTCTTCTTGCTCGGGCAAGGGAACATTGTGCTATTGGGGAGAACCTGGCAGTGACCTTCCCTTCGGCTGAATGGTGGGGGGGGATTTACAGACAGAAACAGCTACAACAATAACAATTAAAAAAGAAAAGCACCAACATGGAGATACACGATACAAAAAAAAAAAAAAAAAATTCTTCTTGATATCTCCTGGTACAACTCCATTAATTTAACTCTAAACTCTGCTCCAAAAATAATAATAATAATAAAAATGGTTCTGTGTATAGCTATTCACAGGGTGGGGATATTATGATACACAAGAAACAAATCTTAAATATTATTTAGTCACCCCAGAATGCTTATAAAAATCAGAGATAGCATGTAAAAGCACAGCCTATAAAAACAGATCCCAGTGAGCAGTTTTAGGTTATTTTTACCTCTCCAACACCCTGGGCAGGGTGTGGAGGTTCCCTTCCCTTACTGATGTTCTTGGACAGTTGGACAATTTTTGCAGAGAGCGGGTGGGCATTGCAGGCCCCCGGCTCTGGGGACGAGGTGACATGCTCACTCGCTCCGAGCTGGACAGTTGGGAAGGCATTAGGATGAAAAAAAAGGTTGAGTTCAATCCTAAGTGCCCCTCTGCCCTTCCTTGAAGGCCTCCAGCAATCCGGGGTGTCTCATGGAGGTTCCCAGCCCGAGGAAGCAGCTGGCAGAGACCAGAAATCACGTACTTTAAAACGTGCAGAGCATTGGAGGGCTGGATGCAGGAAGAGCTCCATGAACGCATACCATCCAGAAAGATAATCATGTCACTAATCTCTTACCAGCCTGAGTAAGGGGGGGCTTTTAATCTGGCTAACAAACATGGTGAGAACTGTTTCGAAGACACTGTCATAGCAGCGATCCCATCCGCAGTGCCTGACTCACCGCTGAATTCCCACTCCTGCATTAATGCTAAGAATGCTTTTCATTTAAGCCCTTCATTTAGAGGGCTTGCTACATTAAATTGCACCATGGCTAAGAAAAAGAAAGAAAGAAGGAAAAAAAAAAAAAAGAAAAGAAAGACGACCTAATGTTTTCCCCCACTTTTTTGATGTACCACTCTTGTAAAGGTATTGCTGTCCATCTCAGGAATCAAATTCCAGGATCTGGAGGCCCTGAAACTTTAGAAGAAACCAAAGGCACAAGCGTGAGGACATTACCTCCGTCTGGAAACCCTCTACCAGGATGGCCACCAGCAGGTTAAAGAGAACATAATTCCCAAACGTCATGAGAGCAATGAAGTAGAGAGCAGCCCAGGAGGAGGTTGATGCCATGCCATTGTAAAGGACCTTGTTCCAGTCTTCCTGGGTCAAAATCTGCAGAGGAAGGGAAATGAAATGGAAAATGAAGATACTGGAGGATTGTGTGCCATTTTCCCTGAGCCTGGCTGGGTATCTGTGCTCTGCATGGACCCAATGAGCATCCCACTTCTGGGGTATCCACTGTAGCTATAACCACAGGAGGATAAATCTGGCCCAAGCCATCTTCTGAGCCAGAGAAGAGACAGGACCAAAGTGACTGTGACTCCCTGCTATCGGTAAGGACCCTGCCCAAACTGCCCTGAGTCCCACCCGCACCAAGAGACACGTTCAGCCCTAAGGGAGTGCAATGCCGCATGGGTCGGACCTTTCCTTTGGTCAGCCAGAACAGCTAAAAGTCCTTCATAGATCCAGCAGTTACAGAGGTCAGAGCTGCTAGAACAAAAAACTGCATATATCAATTATGGGCTTAAAACGGATTCTGTTCTTTGTTAAGATATCACTGCAAGCAGTCCTGATCTCCTCCTCTCCATCTCCACCCTCTACACTTACTTTCACCCACCCAGCCCATACCCTGCAAATGCAGGAGCCTCCTACTTCGGCAGCCCCTTCTCATTAGTTTTCTGATTTATTCTGGAAAATGGTCTGAAAACCCCTTGTGTGGTTTTGGGTCCTCTCCCTTCCACGGCAAGGAGCTTCGCTAAGCTCTGTCAGGTGCTTTGGAAAACAACCCCAGCCCCTGCAGCCCCCAAATGGACGTGAGTTGTGGCATTTTCCATTTTGTACCTGAAAAACGGTGACGATGGCCCACAGCAAGGAGTCGAAGTTCTTCCTGTCAGGCAGCGTGTCGCCGTCTCGCTCCGAAGCAAACTTACAGCCAAAGAGGTGCATCCCCAGGATGCTGCACGGGAGGGAAAGCAGGGGCTCAACAGGAGACGACATTGGTCTCCTATTAAAAACTAATAATCGTACAGCAGGGCTGACTGTGTCCTGATTTCACCTGAGCAATTTTTTTTTTTTTTTTTAAGAAATGATGAATCATTCGTTCACTGAAAAACACGCCTCGAGATCATGCAAACCAGTTGTGAATTTGGGTCAAATCTGTCAAACAGTTTCAACCAAAAAGTATGCCCGCTCCTTCTTTTTCTTCTGCTTTGTTTTTTTTAAGTCAAAACATTTTGTTTCAACATTTTCTAAACAAAATGTTTTGACTTTCTGTTTTGCAATGGCACATTTTTAGCAAAATATGCTTAAATTGAATTAGGAAGACAGAAAGGGTTTCTGTGAAATGCCTGAATGAGACATATCAGGGGACTCAAAACAGCTTTTTCAATTTTGACAGGAAAACAGAATACCTTTCATTTCAGAGTGATACTGAAAGAATAATGTTTTCCCCTGCTCTTGGCCAGTAACCTGACTAACCAAATTATTTACAGCACTACTGAGCACCACAGCTGCAAACGGTGGCTTTGGGGTGAAACATCTCACTGGGAGAAGAGACATCATTCCATGGAGAGACTGGCTTTCCTCAGCCTTCCCTGAGGAATCCAGTGCCTGGATTGCTGGAACACCAAAGTTGGCTGTTAGAGGGAGACAGGCTCTTCTCAAAATCTAGACCAAAATCCAGAAATTCGGGGCTACACCAAGCCTACTTCTAATGTTTCCACTGCAGAATCTCACTTCTCAGAGAAGAGGCCATGTAAGAGCACAAGCACCACCTTGGCTGACTTTATTTTAGGAACATCGCCCTCTCCTTGGCAATATTTTTAGCACCAGGCTTTCTGCTAGTCAGTAAGTAATGGGACCGCTGTCTTGGGGTGATGTCAAGGAATCATCCAGCTGAAAGATTTTCCTTGTAAATCATCTTGCAAAGACAGATGTCTCGTTTGGCCAGAGTTAAGAGAATTAGGTCAGGGCAGCAAGCCATCGCCAGTTCTGGGCAGCGATGCTGTTTCTGGGACTGTTCAGCTCAGCCATGCCCTGGTATGGACTCTTATACCTCCTCACCTCGCCATGGGATGCCACCTAAAAAACCCAGAGCAACCTCAGGACTGGGAATCAGAAGCGCTCACCTAAAGATGAAGATGAAGAGCATCAGCAACATGCAGAACGTGGCCACGTTGTCCATGGTCTTCATGAGGACTACGAGCTGGCGCTGGAGGGCTGGCATGAAGCGGACCAGCTTCAACACCCGCATGAGTCGAAAGGTCCGCAGGACCGAAAGCCCCCCGCCTTGCTGGCCCACTATCTCCCACACGCTGAGGGAGAAAAAAAGGTCATTGCAGGATGAGAAGACAAAGCCTAACGCAAAGGCACAGAGGAGAGGAAGCAAAGAGAGGGTGAAATTCAGAGAGACGAGGGATGGAAAGCGGGCAGAGACGCACTGCCAATGCCCGCACTGAGCTGGGCTCCGTCCAGGCTTGCAAAGAGCAGAGCCCCACTAAAGCATCAAAAACACACCTGCAAATCAGTGGCTGCAGCTGCAGGGGCAATTACAGCCTTTGGACATGCCAAAAAACCAGCAGCTACTTAATCAGGCACTGGTTGTACCATTTGGATCCTAGACTTTCCCAGGACATTGGGACTGATAGCTTTCTGATTGGGCCTCTCTCTAAAATGACCATAAAATAACCCCAAGATATATATTAGCAATCATGTTTAAGTGCATTAATTTACAGCAGAGAAGTATAAAGTGTCATAGGAAGGTATTTATGCCCACTCTCCATTACTTTCTGTTTAATTAAACAGCTAAATGAGGGGAAACATGCATAAAGAAAGCTCTAGGTTTGTACCTAATCACCACGATGATCCCATCAAAGATGTTGTATGGATTCTTAATGTAGCCAAAAGGACCATAAACGAGGACTTTCAACAGCATCTCCAGGGCAAAGAGGCTTGTGAAGACTATGTTGCTGATCTCCAGGGCGTTGGTAAGCTCCTCTGGCTGGGGAAAGAAGAGGAAAGGGACACAGTAAGCAGCACAGCTCCATTTGTTAGGCATATCCAAAATTACACCTGGAAATACAAGACCCAGTACCGCAAGTGTAGGAATACTGATGCTAATGGCATAGCGAGAAAATAGTAACAGCTTACTCAAAGCCCAGGAGGGAGAAGAAAAATACTATCAGAGTATTTAAGGTTTATACACCCGTTGTAAATTGAGCAGGTAAACCCAGACATGGACTTCACATTAATCGCAGCTTTAGTACCACCTCAGGAGGTTTATGTAGAAGTGGCATGTACTGAGCCTTAACTTTTTCACATACTCCAAAGCAATTCTTCTTATGCAGAAGAGAAAGTTGGACTGTTTTCTCACATAAATATCCTTTTAGGGCCTGTCTTTTTATTTAACATCTCATCAAAAAATTTAAGCTAAGATTTTCAAATGCAGAGATTTGAGGTGCTCTATTGGAACGGCTCAAAAAACCTCATTATCAGGATGATATCAGGATTCATTATCTGAGTATTGCAACTGAGGAAGGGCCTGATCCTGGCAATTCAAAATGGCAATCTAAAAATAGAGGTACGAGAAAACCTAACAAACAGGCTTCCTGTAATCTTAGACCTAAATTAATACCTTTCATGTTTTTCTAGCATATTTCACAGAGGGTTCCCAACTATGCCTGCAGACATAGCGCTGCGCTTTCCCCAGCGGGTGGGCGAGCATTATTGGAAAACATATGGCAGAAGACAAAAACCGGTGGTGTAGTCTGTTTAGGATCAGTCAGTGGCAAAGACAGGAGCAGAATCTGCAGTACCAGATCCCTTCTCCCCATTTAACCCCAACACATGGCCGCAACTGCATGTTTCTACTTAAAGGCTTCATTAAAATCAAGAGACAGCGTCCTGCTGGCAGATGGCCGCGGGGCCGTTTCGGCAACGCGAGGTGCCCCACGGGGCAGTGGGCTGGCACAGTTCACAAAACACCTTACGCACACTGGGTGCTGGATTCCTCTTAGGGGTAGTTTGGCACTTAACTCACTCAGATACTTTTCTAAATACCCACGTGTAACCACCCGTGGCTTGAGGTGCGTGAACACCATGGTGGGTTACGGCCAGATGTGCAGGTTCACGGCAGCTACACCATGAGCAGAAGCCGATGTGCAATGCGTGCTGTTGACTGCTCCCACCACTTACATGAAACACCTTCATGGCTGGCCAAAAACTTCCTACAACAGACCAGGAGCTGCCACGTCACAGCACATGCTGTGGCACAAGCTGTAGGGTTTGCCATGAGGTGACCCACCACCAACCCAACACCATGGGAGCCAGGAGAGGGGATGGCTCAGGGGCAGGGTCAACACTTCATCAGCTGTGTTTCAGAGCCCCAAGAAACTACAGTGACCAAAGGCTTCACAGATATATACGCTGGGAAATAAACAGATAAATCCTTGCAGGTATTCAATTCTTTGTTTCTCAGGGTAAAAGTCTCCAGGCACAGCTGACCGAACCCTTGCAGCTTAAGTTCCTCCAACCCAGTGTGATGATAGATGGGGACCCAAATTGGTCTGATGTTATCTCAGCGTGGTAGTGTAATCCCTGGGGACTTGCACTGATACTTGTGGGAGCTTGTGATGACTCACCAATGGTGACAGGATAGCAAAGGGGGAAACAGCAGCGCTGAAAAGAAAAAGTAATAAAAAAAGAAAAAAAGGGGGGTGTTCAACACTTCCTTTACCTCAAACATCCTCGCTAAGGAATGGATCCCTGGGCTAGAGTTTGCCAAACACACCAGACACACAGCCCAAATCGCCTCCTTGTTGATCTAGAGCTAAAATACAAATGCTCCAGCTCCTGATATTAAACGCAGCCCTGGTTTAAAATCATATATCTATGGGAACACTCAGACACAAAGTAATAAATAGGTCGAGAACTTATATGTCAAGCTGCACCTCAGGACAATTTCAAATAGCTGAAAGTCTACATTAGTCAAAAAAAGAAAAGCCAACTTATTCATGACTGCCCCAGCGTCAAGGCAGGCTGTGCTGTTATCATCACCGCAGCAATACTGCTGGAAAGGAAACGTGTTCCTGGAAGCTTTTCTTCTCATCCATCAGCACCACTAACCTGGGTCCTGACCGTTGTTTTCCACCCTCTGTTCCCGCTTTGTGACCGTGCTGCCAAATCTAACCTGCCCTGCAGGCATGACCTGGTGAAGTCCCTCGATACGTGAGCAGCGCCCAGGATCTCCCGCAACCGTGGCATCCCTTCCCTGCAGGGGCTGACATGGAAAACCCACCCAGCCCCAGCAGGGATGTCGTGTTAATAGCATGAATTAATGAAACTTTGCACTTCACGAGCACCTTCTGGTTGGAGATGTTATTGGGATGTATAAATCTGGATGGAAGGCACCAGGCACAGATGGGTGATGTGGGGAGCCACGGTGGGGGAGGAGCAGCGCTCACACTGCAACTGTCCCAGGACCCCCAGCACCCACTGGAGGGGCTGTGATCCCCCCAGCCCATGAAACATCCCTCCCAGCCCACCCAGCTCATGAGAGTCCCAAATACCCCTGGCACCAGCACAGGAGGGCTCATGCAGCGTGGTGATGCTCAGCACCTGCAGCAGCGCTGGATCCATCCATGCTTCACCTCAAAAAAGCCGCCTGGCCCCCCACTCCTCCTCCGCACACTCTTTTCCACTTCCCTTGCAGGATATGGTTTTTAATATCTGAGACATGGGCACCCATAATAAAAATGAAGAGTGGGATCTCCTGAACCAGAGGTGAGAATTAATATCCAAAAATCTAAGATTAATGGGCAAAATGGGTTGAAAGAGGAAGGGAAAACTTCCCTTTCACCCAGCCAGGAGAAGAGGAGGGTCTCCAGGGCAGCCTGGAGCTCTGCCAGGGGAGGGCGAGGCGAGCATCTGCTGGAAGCACACTGCAACCAGACCTGGCTGAAATCGAGGAGTTATTTTGCTTCGGGAAACAACACATCCCCTAAACAGTTGAGATGGGGCAATGCAAATTGCTCGGAGGATTTTTGCAGCCGGCTGTGGAGCGCTCTCCCCCAAGCCCCTCACTCCCACTCGGGGGGTCCCCGGGGCAGCTCATGAGACCCCTGCAACAGCTCCGCATCCCTTTCAAGGGACACATCACTGCAGCCAGCCCATGGGGCACCTGCCCAGACCCATGCCACGAGCACCGCCAGGAATTATTTATAAAAATAGAGGTGGGCTGAGATCATGATCCTGCCCAAGGGGATCACAGCCAGGCAGTGGGGATTCAAACACCTCTGAGAATGCCAGCTATGGGATTTCCATGCAGCCATAGATGTGTATAGATGATAAGACTGTTTATAAGATGCTTCTGCTCTACAGAAATCACAACATGTCTGAGACATCTTTTCTTAGACATCGTTACAATACAGCAGGGAAGTGGCTTTTCTCTCCTATGGGAATTGAAATTGTCATCCCATCCCAAACAGGAATGCAGAGTTTCAGAATTGGCAAACTGACACACTTTGTGCCCAAAATTTTGAAAGCTCTCCTCTCCATTTTAGTCCCTATTCCCTTATCCATTTGCTCTGTACCGTAAATCAACTGAAATATAAAAAACGTAAATAAAAGTCAGCTTGAAGAAGAACATGGAACTTCTTGTTCCCCAACTGTTCAAATGGATGTTTCAAATATCTCAGACAACGTATCTCAATAATTTTTTTTGAAGCCAGTTCACTGAAACCACTCCCCTCCCACAAACAGCTTCAAGTTTGATAAACTGCCATTTTCTGACAATAACTGTCTAATCAAAACAATATTGACCAGCTCTAGACATAATGTACCTGGGACAGTCACCAACTCCTGGCACACAACCAGCTCAACGGGTCCTCGCTGGGCATGGAGGAAAAGAGCCGGTAAAATCAAGCAGCTTTCCCCTCCAAGGGCTACAACACGGCAGCTGGGGGAGGTAGCATCCTTCCTTTGACTAAATTATATATTTGGAAAACAAACCCCTTCAGGACCCTCCCTGGAAAGGACATTTTGCAGGGAAGCAGAGCCCGAGGTGCAGACCCTGGGTTCTCTTTGCAGCACAAAGCCTCCTGCCCTCCACCCCAATTACAGAACATCTGCCAAAGCCTCAGCTTCTCCATTAAGAGAAGAGTCTTCTAATTCTCTCAGCAGCAGCAGCAGTGACTAATTAAAAGGAAAGAATCCTATGATTAAACAAGCAACACCCAGAAAAAAAGAGATACAAGTGCAATTCAGCTGTGGCACGAAACACCAGCTCTTCCGATGAGTCTTTGGTAAATACTGAATTTTGTTTCCAGGACACCTCGTGTTGCTGGACACACAGACGTGGTGTCCTGGATAAATCATTCCCTGTTAGCTCTCTGTTTGTGTAGTGTCGATTTGTTGATGTACCAAACAGCACATTGACAAGCTCTGGCAGCACATAAAATAGGAGCAGACAGCGCGGCATCTCTCATAAACACCACGCAGCAAACGAAGGCGGCAGGGAGGAGGCGAGCCATGGGCGCCTGCCCAGACGTAACCCTGCCTGGCAGGGTGCAAACCGTGGCGGCGAGGAGGGGATGCTCTCTGCACCCTGCCTGGAGGTTTCAGGCAGGGCTGACTGGCACCAAGCAGGGCACTGCCGTGGGGGACAGGAGGAGGCAAGGGAAGATGTTCCCAGGTACTAAATGTTGCATCGAGGGGTATCTCAGAGCTGGACCAGTGCCTTGCTCTTTTTCAGCATTCAGAAACAGGCTGTAATGCATTTCTTTTGGGTTTTGGTTTTTTTTTCAACTGAGTAGAAGCTCACGAGCGAGGTTTCCGATGGCAGAAGGGACGTGCTCCATTTCCACCTGGGCATGAGATGGTGGCACACGCTACTCCTTCCTGTGCCTGAGGCTCCAATGTGTCTGCTGAGCAAGCGAGGCTGCAGGCAACGAGTAGGGAAAAAGGTGAGGACAGGGGCTGGGGTCATTAAAAGCACACGCCCCTGGGGCTGTGTTCCCCAATTCCTGAAAGCCCTGCTGCGTGATGAAGTGACCAAGAGCCCTGGCAGACGGTACACAGAGCTTACAAGGCTTCTACTGCTGCCTTCCTCCAGCCATGACCCATATAAGGCACAGGCATAGCACAGGCTCTTCATCATCATCAGACCTGCACCCAGTGCTGTGGGCATGTCTGGCATGGATCTGTCCATCCCCATTTCCCCCTTGCCCAGGCAGCGAGCTCCAGGCTGCGGCCAAGCCTGGTCTTCCCAGCCCCTGCCCCTGGGGATGTCAGCACAAAAGAGCAGAAGCACCTCAGGGTCTTTCCTCTCTATCTTGTTAACAATAAAATAAAATAGAAAAACCACTCTGTCTCGCCACAGCACAGAGGGAGGGATGGGGTGGCCAGCCAGGAGGCAGATCCCTCCCTCCAAGGGCTCTGCTTCTGCAAGTGGATCCAGAAGACCATGAAAACTTCTAACCCATTCAAAAGGCTGCAGAATAAAACCCTTCTGAAATCATTACCATGGCAACTAAGGAAAAATAACACAGAAAGAAAATACCAACCTCAGCTATTTCACAGGAAACACCAACAACATTTTACTGACTCATCACTTGCAGATTTTTAATACATATACATAAGAAAAAAAATCAAACGGGTCACACAAAGATGCAATTTTCAACCTGACACCACTCCATTAAGATCCTCTCCACTCTCTGCGTGGGTGCAGACACACACCGGGTCTGCCTCGAAACAGGAGCCAGACCACTAGTCCTGGGGCAAAACACAAGAAATTCTGATGAACAGAAGCAGCTATTAACTAACAAAGCGAGGTGCCCTTTTTTTGCCCTTGCCCACACCCGATCCCCCATCATTTATAGTTCATGGCCATGTCGTCAGTCAACCAACGAGCTTCTCCATGCCCTGCCCTCCTCGCACCCACATTATTCTCCCTGCCTTGGTGCACCCAGTGAGCCACAGCCCTCCAAAAAACCACGTTGATTCCCTTCAGCAAATACAGCTCCTCTTAGCTCCAGTGCAGTTTGCTACTTTATAAATAGAAACTCAATCTATGCATATTTTCAGCGATGACATTCATTGTCTTTGGGGCTCCTTAAAAGGCATCAGGCATTAGCGATTGTCCTGGGTCCAGCAACACGAACCTGAGCCATGCTCATCGGAGCCCGATAGACCGATAGGCTTTCTCTACTCATCCTTTGCCAAACTGATTAAAGAAAACAACTCAGAAAGTAGCAGGATTGCAGCGGTTTTTGCTCTGCTCCTCCTGGGGCTGGAGACACAGAAAGAGCAACGTGCTCGCTACTCGGTGAGCTGGAGGAGGACTGCTGGGAAGTTCAGGATTTATAGGCATTTATTAAAAGGAAATGACTTTGACAGACAAGTGAACAAGTCCAGTTTCATACCATCACCGCATGGGAAAGGAAGATTTTGTTACAGGCTGAATAGAGACTGAATATTTCATGCCACGGCAAATAATGCTGTAAGAAAGGGAGGAAAGCAGCTTTCATTTCAGAGAAATCAGAGCTGTCTGCACAGGAGGGACTCCTCTTCCACCGCTGCTGCTAATCTCCTCACCTTCCACCCATTCTTCCCTGTTCCAATTAACATATCTCCCTTCCCACCCCACACCTGCAGAAGGAAGGAGCTGAGTCCAATGGACATGGCACCTTCTGGTGCAAGCCCTTCCTCCCCACCACATCATTGTTGAGCCACCATGGTCAACAACCAAATTCCCCAGCCCCGACTGCCCATATGGGGCTGTGTCCCCACGCACTTCTGCCTCTTGTCCATCCCAAGCCCAGGGTGCAAATGAGGGGATGAGCCTCGAGCACGATGGAGAACCTCATCAACAAACCACAAAGGGACCTGCCATGAACTATCCCTGACCAGGACCATAAAGAGGACCTGCAGACCATGCTCTCCTCCTCCAAGCCCTGGGGCCGTGCTCTCTTTACTGCTCTCAGGAGGCACAGCAGATATTCTCGCCTGAACTCCTTATCTCTCTCAGCTTGAGATTTCTGGATGAAATTGATTCCAGAAAATGCAAGAAAAACATGAACTGGCTCATCCCTCTGCCCAGGTTTCAAAGGAGCTTAAGCTGAACAAAAGCTGCATTTCCACTTGGTCACACCTTGTAAGTACTTGAGATTTAAAGCCCTCTATTTCTAGTTAATCTAAACCAAGTTTGAAACTTATCTCCCCATTAGTAGTTCAGAAGGTACCAGGGGGAGGGAGGAAATAAAAAAAGAGAAAGAAAAAGGCTGTCTCTGTATGGCTCCTGCACAGTTCTGCTGAACCTGGGTTTCTGATGCTGGTAACGCTATCTCTAATGCTGACAGACATCCACGGGGGAAAAGCTGGTCGTTTCCTAACATCAGCAAAAACACAATTATAACAAAGAGCTGAAATCCAGCAGAGATGAGGAAAAAGTGCTCGGGTCCTGTCCCCACCCCTGCTGGGGGCTGAGCAGGGTGGGAAGGGGCTCTGCGAGGACACGGGTGGCAGCAGGGCAGAGTCATGGGCACCAACAGCATTGGGATGAACCTCTACCAGGAGAATCAGGGGAAAAAATGGTCTGATCCCTGGGAAATCATCAACAATCAGCAATCAGGAGCATTTACAGATGAAAGCATTTGCAAACTGAGGATGCTCCAGAAGCTCTAGCTGAGTTTCCTGGCTCCCACCCAAGGGGAACAACCACAATAATCAAAGAAGAAGCAGAGAGAAACGCCTGGCTATTTGCAGAGAGCAGCGATTTTTCATCTGCGGGGATGAAGTGAGTTTCAAAAGCACACATCATTTTCCCATTTCACTGAGCCGGAGTCTCTTCTCAACGCTGCCTGAGCAGAGATAACACGAGGGTACGGATGGCAGCTGAAACAACAGCTGTAATGATAGGATCTAAGGCAGCCCCAATATTTCCAGCCTCTGAATTAAATTAACAGGAAAGGATTGACACTTACAGCTCCCCATCCAGGGAGCTGAAGAAAACCTTAGTAGATGTCAAGGAATCCACATAGGCTCATCCCTAAAGCATGCAGAGAACTGAATTATCTGATAAAAAACCCATACACTTTCCAGCTGCATGAAATCTCATTTAATTTTCAAATCAATCAGTCTCCAGAAGCAGGATAAAATCTGCTTTACAGGCACATCCCATATTTTTAATGACTGTGAGGGCCGTGGCACCTTTGTATTTTGCATGACACTCTGGAAGAGCTTCATGAGTCAATTAAAACACACGAGTTCCTACAAGACCTCATAAACCCTTCAAATCACTGAGGAGCGGAAGAACCCCCAAGGTCCATAAAAAGAATTACCCCCAATAACAAACAGAGAGCTGGTTTTGAAGTCAGTGATCCTAGTGATTAACAGCTCTGATGACTTCCATTAGCATTGACTTGACTCCTCCAGTCTCCAACAACAAACCGTTAATAAGAGTAATTTCTGCTTAAGCGGGAGCTAATTGAATACAGCACGAGCAAATCTATAGGGCACCTCATTTTCCTACCGTGGGAGTGCCCTATGCAGCTGTAGCGCTGAGAAATTAAGTTGACACTAGCTACAAGCCCTGCATTGGGCAAAGCCAGCAGACACCGAGGGAGGGAAAGCCTCACTGTGCTGCCAAAGCTTTGATCGCTTGGCTAAGAGTAGCTGGCACAGGGCTGGAGAGATGTGTAATGGAGTTAAATAGAGACATGGGATATTCACCAAAGTGGAAGTGGAGATATCTCTAGGAAGAGAAGATGGTGAGTGAGCACAGGACCTTGCAAGCTCCCAGGAAGAGCCTCGGGCAGATGGAGGTTTTCCAGGGAAAGGCTGTCTCATTGATTTAGAGGGAAGTACACACATGCATAGGTGCCCTCCTGAATCAAAGCCTAATGAATCAGATTCATATGAGAAGGCATCAAATTTGAAACTTCACCACAAAGAAAAGTCGGGCTGTACTATTAAGGCCATAGTTGGAGTAAAGCAGCCAGGGTGCAGGGTTAAGGGGGTACAGCATTGGTTGGCATTGGTGTACGATGCAGAGAACCCCTGGTGCAGCACCAGCTGCCTGGACGTGGGATGGGTCTTTGAGTCCCTGCACTCACAGGAAACAATTCAAAAGAGGTGCAAGAGATACCAAAAACATTTTTTTAAAAAAGGATTCCCTTCCTTCCTGATCTGGAGGCCTGACACAAATTCACACACATGAAAGAAGCCAAAATTTAGATGTCCTGGACCGACCTGATGTGGAGCTGCAGAGGTCAGAGCAGGCACAGTGTTGTCTACAACCGCCCTATGCAGCCAAGCAAGGGCAAGCCAGGCAGCACACACCCTGTGAGCTGGAGCTCATCCCCAGATTCTCCACAGCCTCCTCAGGAGGCGAATGAGCACTTGGCAAGATCTCATTTTGGCACATAGAGATGTCAAAGGAGCAGTCTCCATATGCCTGACAAATCTGCAGCTGCCCTCCACCACTCCTGCAGCCAGCAGCAAAACGTTCAGCTTGGCTTGAAACTGGTGGAGATTAGGATGCTCTTGACCATGGAGTCCTGGGAGTAAAGTGCTTCTGATCCCCCAAACACCCTTATTTCTTGAGGCAGTGCTCATAGATGGATCCAGATCTGCTGCCCTCCAGCTTGCCCAGGACTTAAGACACTAGCACAGACTGAAGCACCCCAAGACCTGGGGCACCAGCCTGCCAAATCCCCGCTGTCCAGCTCTGTTACACCACTTCTCCATGGAACAATCAAATTTTCCTCCCACATGGAGAAATCAACCAGTGGGTGTCACGACAACTAATAATTTTCAGTTACCTTCTTCCCTGCACACTGGATTCAGGCAGAAGTACATAAATACCATTTAGGTGACTATTATTAATGCTTGAACCTGGAGCCTAATGGTTCCTCCATGCCGGCAGGTTTTCTAATGTTGCTGCAGTTACTGACCCTTCACCTCCCCTCTCAATCATCCTGGATACCTGAAAATTTCACGTCCTCTGTCGCTGATTAGGAAGACTCTCATGTTCTCCAGCCTTGACTGTTTACATAAATAGAGACTTTAATGCATTTTCCCAGCAAGCTTTCTTTTGACACTTTGGCACAGATGGTTGATATTTCCATGCCGCAGCAGCTATTAGATCGTAATGTTACCGGTGACAACTTTACATCATCTGTACCGTGTACGCTCCGGGCCCCTGCAGCACAATGCACTAGGAATTCAGCTTGAGGTTCTACCGTGGGCTGTGGCTGCTCCTGCCTTCTGCAGATGGAGTTTGCACACCTTGGTTTGGGGCACTGCTGCTTTGTGGGTTCCTACACCACCTTGCTGTAGCTGGGGGTACTCCACCAATTATCCTCTCGCGGGGAGGATGTCAGGCATTGCCTCTTCCCACTTCTTTGAAGAATTGCCTCCCATGCATGATGAGCTTTTCTCCTTGGGTGCTGTTCCAAAGAGTAGTTCACCCTGTCATCTCTCCACTTTGCTTTTAAGAATTAACAAAAGGTTCTCCACAGGTCTGAACCAATTTCCTTTTCCATCTTTCAGAGATGCCACGAGTTCTGGACCACTCTAGATCCAAGTCCCCACAAGGTCCAGCCATAGATTTGAACTGACTGCAGCTTTGGGGAGGCCGGTGCAGGACTCTCCAGTCTCTTGTTATGTTAACAATAGCAAAACACCGCAGAGACGGGGGCTGAAATTCAAGTGCTATTTAAACAAATGAATATGTAGGGTATAGTTCATACAATGCGAGTTCAGACAAGGAAAATCGGAACAGCCAGGGAGCTCAATGTGAACCAGATTTTAAAAACAAAAACAAAACCCCAAAGCCCTTCCTCAAGGAAGCCCTTGCCGAATTCTTTCCCCTGCTGAGGAGTCCAACATCACGCCTTGTACTAAAGCCTTTGCGTTTCACTCCAAGGAAGGATTTGGAGAGAAAAAAAAAAAGGCAGCACATTATGGAACAGAGTCTGGCTTACAGCCAGGGCTGGGGGGAAAGCAGCACAGAAACCCTCTGGTTTAGCAGCACATTTTACTCCTGCTCTATGGCAGAACAAGATTCTGCAAAGCCCTAGCCGTTTGAACCCACAGCGCTGCAGAGTCTCAGCTTTCCTAAGGCAAATCAGTCAATTGGTTCAACAATGTATTTAAAATCCCCTGGAGTCTACCTTTAAATCACCTTTATATTCCTCTACCCAAAGCTAATAGTTTCTACCTGCATTTTGCTTCATCTCCGTAGAAAAACAAGCTATTTAGCAGTCACATTAATAATCTGCAGCAATCTGGTTGTCATTTGCCTGATGGAAAATTTCACACTGCTGCCCAGCAGCAGCGACATGGTGAGTGCTATGTGCACCTCAAACCGCTCTACTTTCCTCCCACTAAACCCAGCAGTCGTGAGAAAGGCAAGAGTCAGAGGTGGACGGCTGGGGAGGATGGGCAGAAAACGCAAACTTAAGCCCGGTCAGGTGTACCTACGGCTCATGCACGTGCAGGAACCATGTGGAAGCAACCTGATGTTGAGTGAGAAAGTCAGCAAGCTCACATCAGAAGGAGCTTAGAGGAAACCCAGCTCCTGAACCCCCAGCCATACGATGGTAAAATATTTGTTAACAATGACAATGAGGTGGTCTATGGAGAGGAGCTTTGGGATGGAAGGTCCTAAGGTAGGAGATGAGCTCCTGGGGACATAAACTACCTTTGCGATGTACATCCAGCACCCCTGGCCATGGGTGCTCAGTCTGGCCAGGTTGACTGATGGGTGATTGCAAATAAACAGCAAGAGGTAGGGGCCCGTGTTTTCAACACACTCCAGATTTCCACTCATTTTGATGTGCCTTCAAACCACCACTTTCGACCTGGCCTTCTCTGGTTGATGAATCTGTTAAGCAAATGACTGTTTCAGTCTTCTAGGCATCTTCCATGGAGAAAAGCAGGTCTCTCCAGGATGCCTGTCCCAAGGTGAGATGCAAAGCCTCCAAGAGGAGCATACTTCTCTCCCTGGCTATAATGAGGACCTCAGCTGACCAGCTCATGTTCTGAAGTCCAGGATGTTCTGGTGGTCCCAGAGCTGATGAATCCCAACCCAACATTGCTGGGGACAGGTCAGGGAGGGCAGAAACCTTCCTTCTCCCAGAGTGACCACCAGCCGATCCATCTTCTCACACAGTAGCTGCTAGCGTGTCCTCTCCCCCTCTGGCAAGGTGCTGGTAAACAACACAAGGCTTTTGACATGGCACCATAAAACATGTCCTGAAAGTACTTATCCTAATATAGCCTGCTGTGCCCAGGGTGGCCTCATGTGAAAAGCACAAGAGGTAAATATTCATTAAATAAGCAGAGAGCTTAATATAGAAAGTCATGGAGTCAAGTACTCTTCAAGCCCCCTCACGTCTTTGCAAACATCAGCCAATGAAGATAAATTTGGCGCGGTTCATCACTTGCACTTTTAGCAAAGGCTCTTCTAAAAGAAAAAAATCACGTTTCAGTGTTTATAATTTCTGCAGAAAGGCCTGG
Source organism: Pelecanoides urinatrix (assembly GCA_013400755.1). Taxonomy (NCBI): domain Eukaryota; kingdom Metazoa; phylum Chordata; class Aves; order Procellariiformes; family Procellariidae; genus Pelecanoides; species Pelecanoides urinatrix. The sequence continues at coordinate 50,865 of VZTQ01005951.1, forward strand.
TCCAGCATTTCTCCCCTCTAATTCCTGCTCTCATAACTGTCAGATTATGAAACTGCAGACTATAAGCCTCCCGAGTTTACAGAAAAACACCTCTCTGCTCTGTGCTGCCACTTTGAGCAGATGAACTAATAAAAACAAGCTCTGCTATTCACTCCAAATGCCTGGGAGAAAGGAATCTGGAACAGTAGTAGCTTCAAAATACCGTCAAAGAAAGCAACCACCCACAGTGTCTGGAGTCCCCCCACGCTTATCAGCTCCCTTCACCTTGTTACCCGAAAACCACCACAAAAATCTGCCTCTTCCCATCCAGCTGCCTGCTGGGACGTACCGCTGGCTGGTGCAGAGGCCAGCACCCTGCTGCCCTATTTCCCCCGAGCCAAAGAATTAAGGAGCTGTGTTGCCTTTAGGGTGTTTGATGACGGGCGCTTGCTCGACCACCCATCTCTGGTGGGACAGTCCCCCTGGTACACGCACAGGAGCCTACACCAGCATCTCCCAAAGATGCTCCTGATAAAGGGCAACAAGCTTTGACAATCCACCCCTCGGACAATGGCAGCAAAGACACGGCAGATCTGCTTTCACCTCTCAGCCAAAGGAGTACTATAAGCATTTATTGGTTTCCTGAGTCACCTCCCCCCAGGTTCTTAGGAGATGATCTTCCCGATATTATTAAATAAAGGTGGAATCATTAAAGCTTCCCCGCAGAGTTCCCGCCAAGGGCAGCACATGAAGGTGAAACCTGCAGGACTTCAGAGCGCGTTGCTGTTTAACGTGTACCGAAAACAAGGGTTAGCCAGCCAGACTGTATTAGGACGTCAGGGAGAAGGTGCTGGCTGGAAGGGACACATTTAGCACATTCGGGTTTTGAGGCATTAATGCCACAGGAGGACATGGGAATTTGGAGCCGGTCTGCAGCCACCACCACTGCCACTGGGAGCTGTGGGAGAAATGACTCTGCATGCAACTGCAAGTGACTCTGCAAATATAAAACGTGCTGGGAAGGGAGAAAAGTAAACAGCCATGACTCGAGGTGCAAGGGAGTTCCCAGCAAAGGCTGGCACTGGGACAGGGGTGGCCATGTCTGTCTGGGAAGGGAGAGGTCTAGCATCCCAGGAGAAGCACTGTGCTGGGCTGGCCTCTGGGAGCCCTCAAGCATTGGAGGGGTAGATAACAAGGTTTTGCAGCATCTCAGCATCCCTGTTAATAAACTCTTCCCCCTAAATCCAAATGAAGCGTGCACCTGAAGCACCAAGCCATCCCGTGCCTGCGGCAGGACCGAGGGCAC
>VZTQ01005952.1:0-12500 GCA_013400755.1 Pelecanoides urinatrix
ATTAAAATTCTTTAGGGTTTATTGTAGGAGTTCTTAGGATTGGATTGCGTTCACAGGTCTGCTTCAGTGATAGGAAATTCAGAGTGGTCTTAATGAGGCGATCATTTCCCTAAAACAGTGGCTACATTGTCATTTACAGCTTTTGCCTTATCAAGGTCCCCATCGGTAAGAAAGTGTTAGTGAGTTCATTTATGAACTCATTATTGTACCCTGAAGTGGACACAAAGTCCAAATTAACTTATTGCTAGAATGCTGAATTTAAATTAATTTGTCTTAATTGAGACACCTTTTTTGGATTTGATATTTGAAGAGAAGATTAATTCATAGCCATCTCTTATCTTATCTTGCCTTGGTTAATGATAGGCCCAGCAGTTTGGGGAAATGAAATGAACAGGCACAGAGGTCACTGTCATTATCTGGATCATTTCATGTGATGCAAATTCAGTCAGGTAGATCACTGCAGCTAATACTGCATATAATTCATTTAGTGAAGGCTCTCACATTGATTAGTTTTAATTTTAGTTCAAAAGGCTCATATTGCTGTCTTCAAGGCGGTGTGTTAGGTACTAGTCGTGCAAAGAGTAGACAGTATGTGTGGTAATTACTTCCTTTTGTCTCTTCTTGATTCTTTAGACAGTTCTTGCAGATTTGGGGTTTGGTAGGGAAACGGGCATATTGATCACAGATGTTCTGAAGGGAAGAAAGGTTGCGCAGTTAGCCAAATATTATTATCAGCTGCAATTGTGCAGCCTCTTTGCAGCTATAACTAGAGTTGATATGCAGGAAGGTGATTTAATTCTTGAAGTGGTAGTGGAAGTGCTAGAAGCACAGCAATATAGGGGTGACAATAAAGCGATGTTCTAAATATTGAATTCAGAAACTGACAGGTACTATGCAAATTCTGACCATGAATCTGCAAACACTTCAGTGACCCAGTTACACTTTATTTTCCATTTATTTTCATACTTAGGGACATTTCTCACTTGCTTGGCCTCTAATACTTAGTATCAGAATTTCTTGCCAAAAAGAAAAAAACAAACATAAGATTTTAATTTTTTGCTTCATTATACCTGTCTTTCTCCACCTTGGTGATGAAAAGGAATCCCAGAGCCAGTGCAAAGCACTGCCAGAGCACGATAAATATCCTTCAGCAGAGATGAAAATTAGGCTCTGACACGTTTCTGGCACAAGCAGAAACTTTCTAACAATGTTGCTGTTACTATTTTGCTTATGAGGAGAAGCTTTTACTACAAGACTAAATCACTTATCAGAAATTTAATGAAAACTTTACTGCTTTACAAGGTAGAAATCTTCTCTACTTAGCAGAGATGGGAGCTAAAAAATGAAGTGACTTAATCAGTGCCCTGTAGTGAACCTTCACCAGTTCTTGGACTCGCATGCAGGAATCCTGCTTTCCAGTCTCATAATATCTTCCTTCTCATACTGACTGTAGCTATAGCAGTTCCACCGGCATTATCCCTGGCTTGCACCTGTTTTCCAAGGATCACCTCTAGTTGTAGATGTTCCATTAGTATGTTCACATTTTATTAGCTTTCACTGCAAATGGCTCAAAAATATTTTAATGTTCTCTTTCCTTGACTAAGTAGTTTAAAGCTACACCAAATTTATTAATATTATCATTATTTTGCTAATGCACTATATTTTGTATTTGATAGTAAGCAGTTTCACATCTGTGGCTGAATGATAGAAGCTAAAGCTGATATGGATTTTCTATTTTCCATCACTCCGTATCATTTGTAAACTCTTTAGTTCTGTAAAAGATCTGCTTTAAATAAATAAATGTATCCTGACTAATCCTCTTTGAATAAGTGGAGAGCATTTAATCCCATGATTCTGTAAATCCAGGGTGGCTGTCAAATTGTGTGTTCATTTTTCTGTATTATCTAAATCGGGTTGTATCAGATCTTTCATTGACAACAACAGTTTGTTATTTGGATTAAACACCTCTCATGCTCTATAACCTTTCATTTAAGAGTCATTTGCATCCCTTTTTTTGGCTGCTAGTTCAATCATCTGTATTTTAACAGTTCTTTAGGAATATTTGCTGCTAAATATTCACACTGCCTTTAAAATTACTTTTTTTTTTCAATTTGCTAACACTTCTTCAAGATCTGAAATTCAAACTATTTTTGTTTGTGTCACCAAAAGGCTGAATTCATTTATCAGTTTTCAATTTAAGAAAATAAAAATAGATGAATCATGAACTTCATTTCAAAATTTTTAAAAGTGGTTCATTAATTGAACAGCAGCTGGGGGGAAAAACTAATCAGCTCGTTTCAACTGGAATAGCTCATTATCATTTTGTCTGATGAAATCTTTGGAGGCTGGTTTCATGGGAAATGGATCCTTCATACAGTTACCCCTCAACTACCTGGAAAAAGGTCAATTGCCCCCCATACAGTAATTAAAACTCATATTAAGACATGCACTTCCATTTTTTAATTGCAAGGGGTAGAAACCCTCTTGTTGCCTTTTGACATGAAGAAAATGTTTGGGTTCTTTCAGTTCTTCAGCATAGTTTTTAATGGCTCAGACTGAGGAATACCAATTTCTAAAAACAGAGTAAATATGAGACGTCTCGTCCAAGTAGCTGAAACACTTCTTTCCACTAGTAAATCTCTTAATTTTGGCCACGGGGATGTAAAGGATTGAATCTCAATTTTAGCTCGCAATATCCAGAGTAGGGCAAGACTTTAGTTTGGGAATCAAGCAGGTTTTGGAGATGGTGCATGTAATTCAGGGCCATATGTTACCTCTTGAACTTTGCAGTCTTAATACCATTGCTGTAGGACAGACCTTATTTTTAAATATGTTTCCCAATAAAATAATACAGACTCACAAATGAAAGCAAAAGATGGAGAGTTAAGATTCCTGGATTCTATTCCCTGGTGGTGTTTGACCTGGGATAAACTTCTTTTGCCTCATTTTGAGACTGTTAAAATTAAACTTTCCAGTGTTATGTTAAAGTTAGGTCCATTCTTTTTTGAAAACTGCTTTGAAACAGCTACATGAGATGTATGAGAGATGTGTATAACCATAGTAGCCATAATTTTAGTATTAGATTTGTAATGATTTTGCCAGTGATCAACATTACAGTAGAGTAACAAAACTCTATAACTTTTAGAAAGTAATCTCTAACTGTTCTTTAATGTTAAAATGTCCAAACATACTTTTTTATATTTCTACTGAAGGAAGAAAAATCTTATTATTCAGCTGTAGCTTTTGATACTTGATAATAGCATAATTATAAACAGAAAAGCAAAGTCCTTTATTGATTATCTGGGAGACTAAATAAGTTTATAAAGTAAGATATAAGCAAGTGATGGATTGTATGGTTTCTCAAGTCTGTCATGTATCTGTGCAGTTTTTCCCTTTCAAACTGTGCACACCAGCATAACATAATTTAGGTCATGGATAACTAATAAAAATTTTAAAAACCCTAACACATTACTTAGCCGAGTAGTCATTTTTATGAATTAAATTTATTGTACATCCACTGTGAAATAATTGATGAAAGATCTTCTACAAATTTTGTAATTAAAAATTGCAAGCACTGAAAGTACTGGAAAGTACTGAAAAATAAATGTTTTGTTTGAGCTACCACACCAGCACACGCTTTCAGTAAGGAAAGTAAGGCTGACTATAAAACTAAATTCTAGTTAAGATTGTTTAACTCCAGTTAGGATATAAAAATATTTTTCTAAACTTTTTTCACAATAAATATTGGATTTTTTTAAGAAGAAAATCTATATTTAGAGTAAAAGCATGTTTTGCAAGTGATTAACTTTCTCCAGGAAAGTTTATATAAAAGCAATTCCTTTCTAATCTTACTTTTACACTGGGGGGGGAAATACCTGCTTTAATAATCATACTGTGTATATGTCTTTTGTTTATAAAAGTTGGTGGTACTGCCAGCACGAGATGAAAAACTTGAAAAGTGGTTTCTGCTTCTCAAAATTATAATTTCACTTAATAACAACACCATTTTTTCACAAAAACATTTCTTTTTATTTGCCTTTTAAATTCTGAATGAATAGAGTTCAGTGGATTATATTTTCTAGTTTCTCTCTGCCACCATGAGGGCAAAAATTTACTTTTCCAGGACAAGTTGCTACCTTAATCTTACCTGAGCTGAAAAGTTGACAGTATTTGGTGTGCTTCATAAATTCATGCTAAAACTCTGAGATGCATCAGTAGCATGATTAAATCAAAATCTCTGGTGAAGGTTATTGGCCTGGTTTCCAGCTGGTTTCTCAGTACTTGAGAGGAAAATCAAGGCTCTTCAATCTTCTCTTGGAAACATCACACAGGAAGAATGAGACTGTTTGTCCTGTGCAAATAATAAATGTTAACTCAGCCGCAAACCCAAGCAGTACATACTATTTACATTTAAGATACCATCTTCTGTGTAGTAAATAGGGACTGAAGAATAATTATGGAGCACAGCATTTGGAAACTATTTAAGTCTATCCCTTTATGTACACACATGATACGTTTGCCTGATATAATGTTTTTGCCTGATATAAGGTTTTTAGCCTCTTCTGCTGCTTAGCCAGACTTACTGGATTTTACAGGCATTTTCACAGACATTTTAGTAATGAATGGTCTGCTATGATTTTGTAAATATGTAATCTTATCCTACAACCAAGTAACTTTGAGCTTTATATATTCAGTATAGGAAGAAAACTGTTATTTAACTGTGGGAAGATGAACTGGAACTCAGGGATATTGCACAATAAATCATTAAATTTGTAGTACATGGCTCTCAAAATAAATTGTCAGGCATACTATGAGTTTAAGTAATTTGTTGCCATTGATATACAGTCTCATTGTTGCACTGCTTTGCAGCAAAGTACCTTTTCCACCTTTTTCCATAAATTCTGTAATTTGGTTCTGCCCTTGTATCAGCAGCTCCAGAGGTATGTCTGTTTTACTTTAATTGTGCTCTTCGAAAGACAGCTTTGTGCTTTGAGCTTTTTCTAATAATTGTATTTTATACTAATGTTGGTGATGTAAAAACAAGCTTGAAAAGAATAGAATATAAGTAAACAAGGGTTTTTCAGTGACTTTCTTGGCATAATATGTCAGGGAGTTTAGTATGAACTTAGTTATCCCCTTATAATTACCTTAATAATGGATAATTCCTGGCTGGGAGCGCCATATTAGAATCAGTTTCATACTTTGATACAAGTGTGTTTTATGGGCATGACTACCAAATAGTGAAAAGATCATATTTCAAAACCTTCAAGAAAGAATTGTATCCTATGCCAGTGTTTGTGCAAATAAAAACCATTGGAATAAATCTCTTTTTTGCATGCAGGAATGTGGCTAACCTAGTTAATTTTTTTATTGTAGATTCAGTGAAAATTAGAAGCTGTATTCAAATACTGTGCTTTTCCCTATGTATTGCATTACTTAAATATAACTTTTTGCAGAATTTCAGAATGTATTTAGTACAAGAATTATATATTTTTGCCTTGAAAGCCCATAGTGACAAATTGGTAATGGTCCCATAAAAGAATAAAGTGGCTTAAAGTGTTCTGCTTATTCACTAAATATGTATGAATTTTGTAAAGATTTCTATAAAGAATATAAAATTCACTGAAGACTATTTATTTTTGTTACCCATGGTTTAATACACCTTTTTTCTTTTAAATGTGTGCCAAATTTTCAGCGTAAGCTACCTGTAATGGCTGTTTATAAAAAGTGCAACCTCTTGTACTTCAAATGCCATCATGAAATCACTTCACCGATGGACATCTCTTTATTCCAAATAACAGAGGTGTTCATTTAAATGCTACTGAGGTGACAGACACCTGAAGAGAAGCATCTGATGAAATGATGCAAGTGTGCACAAAATCTGTGTTCTCATGGATTTTCAGAGCACTGTAGAAACAGAACTTTTGTATTTCTAAATTTCTGTAATATTCTAGTTTTGCTTTCACATGGTTGTGTTTTTCAATAAGCCAGTTTCAGCATTGCATTTTTCAGGAGCATCAGAGGAATCGGTGTGGCTGATGCCCACAGTTTCAGCTTCCTGTTATTGGCTCCTATTACCGGGGACTGTCCCTAAATGTGGCTCTGCAGCAGTCTGGCAGACCCCTCCTAGTGCCACCGCAATCACACCATGTGTGTGAAACACAGCAGTATGGAACTATGGAGTAAAAATTACAATGACAGATGTGGAGTAATGACTAAGACAGTGCAGTGTGATGACTTGATTAGGTGCTCCATTGGATAAAATTACCTGGAAGAAAATGGCAGTTTTGGCGTTCAGAAAAGACCTCTGGGCTTAAGCTGTATCCGTATTTTTGATTTGTTTGCTTTGGTGGGGATTTGTGTGAATGATAACTTCTTCCCCTTCTTCTGAGCTAATAGCTCTGTGCAGTCCCTGGTTGCTGCCTGGCTGGGGGGCAGTGTGGAACACGCTGCGAGGGCCTCTCTGAGGTCTTGGTTGAATTCCCCAGGGAAACAATGCGAGATAGATAGATAGATAGATAGATAGATAGATAGATAGATAGATAGATAGGATTTCATGGCTGCAAAAGACAGAATATCCAACTACTATGCATTCCTGGTCTAAGCAGTTAACTATGAGTTTTAAGGATGCTTACATGCCCAAATGCTCTCCATAGTTAAGTGTTTGGCCAAATCCATACCATAAAACCATTGGATAGGAAAATGCATATTTTGAACTGAATTGGCACTTTTGTGAAAATGTTCTATTGGCGATAGGCAAGGTAGGCTCCATAAATCAGCTCCTGGTAGCTTCACCAAGCACTGAGTTGAATTAATGTCTCTCATTCTTGTCAGTTTGTTTCCCACATTAAATCAGAAACCATGCTTTTTTTGTTAAGATTTTTTAGATTCAATCCTTAGATTTTGTACAGATGAAGTTTTGCCAAAGCAGAGGAAGAATGGAAATTTCTATGTTTTAAAAAAAATTAAGTGGGCATAATTTTGATGACAAATGAATGCCCTACATTCTCTTCAAGAATCTGAAAGTTAAATACATTGTAAGTAAAAGAAAAAAATATAATTTATAATTGTTATTCAATCTGGGGGGGGGAAAGAACAGCAAGATTTAGAGTTAAAGAAGAAATTAAATTTTAACCAGGTACAATAGTCATGAAAAATGGATATTTTATGGAGAAAAAGCCCTCATGCTGCTAGGTTTATTTGGGAATTAAATTTTGCTAGATATTTATGTTGGTTTTTTCCTTGGGATATACTTTTTTCATTGTGTTATTTTAAGTGACATTAAAAGAATCTAGGCTTCTGTATTGAAATAAAATTAATAATTAATAATCTAAATAAATATTTTGTTTTAAATTCTGAGAATTACAGGTTGATCGTCCCCTTTAATGAATTAGAGTCCTTTGAGAATGGAGCTTGTCATTAACACACATCATCAGCTGATGCATTTTAATAATACATAGAGTTGGAAGAGAGGGGAAGTGTAAGCTACTGAAGCTTGCAAAACCAATCCCCTAAAGCTTTCATGTTTTATTTGAGCATATGTTTTGGAAGTGGTGGTGTTGACACTGGTGGCACTAATCTCCTCTTTATCTTGTTTTGATTAAAAGGATATTTGAATATTATTTTTGGCAAACTTTTATCTAGCCTCAAAGGGGTTCCCTTGTAGCAGCTACAGAGAAATGGCTATAATAAACACATTGTATGATACACTTGCATCGTACAGTATAGCCACTGCTGGTATACTCCAAGAACGCAAAATGCTCCCAAAAAATCAAATGAGCTTGTGTTCAATGCCAAGCATATAAAAATATAAAATTATGCTCTATCATTTTTTTGTTTTGCGAGCCAAGCGGTGTGAGTAACTTCAGCTGTGTAAAGGAAACTGCATTAGATTATTCAGTTAGTAAGGTATAGACAAAAGGTTATGGCATTTTTATGACACTGCTATTTTTTATAAAAGCACACCTTGCCTTTTCTTTACATCATTTTTACCACCTGTCAGATGGCTGGGTTAACATTCTATGAAACCTTACTTTTTTATACCTTAAGTGGTACTAACAGTATAAAACTTAATTTTCATACACAACAAAAATATTCTTTATCATTCTGCTTTATAGAATGTGCAGATATATATAACTGTCCCACAGATAGCGTGCACTGTGTAGATCTCTGCATTCTTAGTTACCGCAGGATAACTTATAGGGAAATGGTTCATCCATTTGATAAAATACCCGGGAAGATACCTGATTTTTTCACTCTAAAGCAAAGAGTAAAGAGTGCACAGTAGACCACCTTCTCTATGTATTTGAGTATGACAAAGCCTCTGATTTCTTAGGTGCTGGATCAAGCCTTGGGTCTTCATTTCAGCATTCAGCAATGTTAACATATCACTTCTCTTCTCCATCCCTGTGGAATGTGTTTATAAATAATATTGACTGTTTTTACAGCTTGATTTCCTCAGACCCCATGCTACTTATTTTGGTTCTTAAATATGGATTAAAGTGTCTAATTTTAGGTTTTAAATTGCATATACACTTTCAATTGAGAGCAATGGGATTCACAATTCCTTAGTAAAATGAGATAACTTTTTAATGCACTTAATTTCAGACAAGCCATTTTAATTATCCAGAGCAGAAACTCATCCCCACCTAAAGCCTGCGGTATAGATTTGTAAATACTGGGTCTTGTTGCTCAAGTAAACAATATGGTGGAATTATTGGTTGCAATTTATTTTACTTTCCACCCTCTCAACATTGTGCTTGTGTGATTTTTCAAATAATTTGTATTTCAGCAGAAATAGTTAGTAATTCCTATTTCTTCTTCCAAAGCTGCAAGTGACTCTGTCCTGTTAGTCATCTGTTTTTTCACAGATGAGACCTTCTTTCTGTTCTTTAACTTCTCAGGGCTCACAGAGGGTGATGTTGTGCTTCCACTGGCTGATGCTTTTCTGCATTTGGCACCTCTTCAAAACCCTTCTTTTTGAGAAATTCAGAGTTCCTGTGGTCTTGTCCTTCTCATTTTTGTTCTTTTGGAAAAGTTATGTTTTGGGACTGGCTGCTGGTCACATTCAAGTATTCAGGTCACATATGTTGCTGTGCTTCTCTGTGGTACACAATGGTAACGCTGCTTCTCTTTGCGGAATGTTTCCTCCAACTCAGAATTCCCCTGATTTTGTCCTTGCTGCTCTGTTTCATAGATTACTTCCACAGGCAAAATGTTCAATTGTTCTGGTTCCCTGCATTGTTCTGTCTTGTTTGATATGTTGCCGTAGTTATGCTCCTCCTCAACATGCGTGTCCTCAGACTCAAAACTCGTGAGTTTGCTTGAGTATCAGAGGTTAGGATGAAAGTGCTCAGGTTTTCTACTTCTGTACATTTATGTTCCTCCTCCTTTGGTACATCAGAGAAGTCCTGTTCCTCATTAAAAAGTGCATTCTGAGACTCTGAAAACATGTTGTCTTGTTCTTTGTTGTTGGGGTTTTTTAATAGGTTACTCCCAAAAACAAAACGCCAAAGTGTTCAGGTCAGGTTCAGTGTTCAGATTGTTGCTGTTCAGTGCTTGGTACCTCATGGTCTCCTTTGTAGGGTGTAGCATCAGCGCTCGCATGCTTCTGTCCTTTTCTGGTGTTTTTTTGTAATAGATTGCATTTAAAAATGAAGCATTTAGGGTTGCTGGTCCCAAAGACTGTTGCTGTTCTACAGGGGGATAATGGCAGATTCTGAACTCATGTTCAGAAGGAATTTTGAATGAGTAGCAGTTGTGAATGTTTTTGTCCCCTCCTCTAACCCATGTCTCAATGTCTTAACTATCAATGCCTTTGAATAATACACTGAATTTATATCCTCTCGCTGTCTAAGCGGTCCTTGACTACATCACCTGGATAGCAAAGACTGTGTCAGTCTTTAAGAACCTGTATTAAGTCATGAGACCCAATAGGGACTATAATGTTAAATAGCAACAGCACTACCTTCCCTGAAAGCAGCAAAACCAGTAGGTTGTTAAATTTTCAAACAAGCTGCAGCAGTCCTAAATACATTCCCTGTCTTCTTTATTGATAGCTGTCACTGGTAAGTCCTTGCTACACACACTCTCCTTGTTCATACTCTCAAACACAGCACAGAGAAGAAGCAGAATAAACATACTTGGTTTGATGGAGATGGTGACATGGAGAAGTGAGTTTAAGGGTATATTAATTTTCAAGTACTTTAGTATGATTAAAAATTAGTTCATATTAAAATAGGAGCTATGACTACTGTCTGAACTTCATAGGCTTTCTATGAGATTATATTGAACATCTTTCCATTAATCTATATCATATTGGTTGAGTTGATGCCTATAAAACATTCAAAAATTATATTGATGAGTATTAGTAAAGGGGTTTATTTAGATTGATAGAATCTTTTATAATAATGTTAATAACAGAATCCTTAGTATTTGCAGAGAGTAATGCCTTGGCTTCTCAAAGCTTCTTTTGGTTTTACATCCTTCATGGAAAGCTCTGTTGTTGTTTAGTTAACCATTTGTCATGAAATAGTTTGCTGGTATACTCCTAGGAGCAGTCATTGTAGCAGTTACTTATCTACTCCACAAACATGCAGTTAAAATATTTGCTATTCTTGCGGCACTTCTCTTCACAAGCAGTTGTTGTCTTGGAAATGACCAGACCCTTGAATTGTCTAAACAAACACCAACCTGTATCTTGGCCTAATAAAGCTTTTTCTTCTTCTTCTTTTTTCAAATTTAACACCCAAACATTATGTATTTAGTTCATATACATGGATTAGGTATTTTAGGACATGTATATGGTTTATATGAATCATGGAACACAGTGAAGCATCCTAAAAGAAAACAACGGTGATAGGTGGTTTTCTGGCTTGTATTCAAAACTCTTGTTATATTGTGGAGTACTTACTATGAATGCTTGGCAACAAAAAGGCAGAGATACTGTATTATACAAATACTTAAAAGCCTGCATCCAGAGACAAGAGAATGAAACAAGAGGTGGTTTTATATATGTAGTCCCTGCTGTCTCCTTCACCTCTCCTGGGAAGTAGTTATGACATAATAGGATTTGAAGGTTACTCTTCAAATTTCCTTTCACCTTCAAGTGAGTTACCCATGTCATGCATCGCAGAAAGCTGTCATCTTGACACCTAGTGATGCAAAGATGGCTTGAAATAAGTCTCTCTGTTAGAAAGAATTGGAAATCAGACTTTCAAAAGTTAAAACTTAATTCTATTCTGGTTTTTCTTGTTTAAATTTTCAAACCATCATTCAGGTTAAGAAAAAGCTGAACTTAAATACATATGCATAACAGCACATAACAGTTTTGAAAGCCTCTAGTTTAAAGTTTTTTGTGTGAAAATCGGTTGTATCTTTCCTTCTTGCATCATTAAACTGTTTTCTTGCTGGGAAGCAAGAATGCTGTATTATTTCAAAGCTATTAACATTTAATCTCATATTTTAAATTACTCAATAAATATTACAAGTAAATATTTGGGAGTTTTGTCCTATAAATGATTACCAGAGCCTTTTTTCCATCTCTGAAAAGATAATTGGTCTAGGAAATATTCCTGTTAGAAATATTCAAGAATAAATTTATATGTGGACAGAGGTGTTTCCTAGAAAGAATTATTAATCTGACAAAGTGTATTTTAAGACAGCTGTAGCTGATTTTAGGTACAGTTCTTCCCAGCACAAATTTGTATTACAATTGTGGTTAATTGTTTAAAATGCAATTTTAAATCAACTAAAGATGACCCTCACTGTACTTCCTTTTTGTTCTCTGTTGTCCCTTTTCAAATCATATTTATATACATTATTAGCAGCTGTCCTCCTTTCATCTAGTTAGCACAGCGGTACACTAACTCTGTAATTTACTGATTTCATACCAGCTATTTCTCACTGGATGTTCGTACATGGGCACAGAATTCTTTGAAAAAGTAACAACAATGGAAGAGGTTAACAATATGAATTTTACATATTTCCTTACTGGTACTCTAATAGTTGTCGTAAAACAACTGAGATGCATTACCTTCTGTGTTTTCTTATAACTTTCTTTTCCCTAATAATCAAGGGTTCTTTACTCTCTGAAGTCTTTTCAGTAATAGGTGATTGCAGACCATGTTTAGTCTTCTTTTAGGTGAGCTTTAGTCTTTTGTTGGAGGGTAGAATCTCTTTTGACTCTTTTTTGCCCATCTCTTTTGGACACTAGTACAGGGTAGGCGTATCCAGAAGTAATCTTGCTGATAAATTCAGAGAGGAAAAAATAACTGAAAAGAATGTTTGAAAAGCATTTGTTCTACTATATAACCTCCTGTTTAGATCTGGTGTGACCAATGTCTGATACAGAGGAAAGTAAACTATTCTCCACTATGGACCCATCTCTTTAGGAAGGATTCGTCCAAGATAGCATAACATAAATTACAAGAAAACTCCTTTCCTGACTAAATTAGTGAAGAGGACTTGAAGACTAGATGGTCTTGATGTTTGCTTATAAC